>WFAB01002008.1:0-27500 GCA_018977245.1 Lethenteron camtschaticum
GCGGTATCGCTGCATTACATCATCTCTTCATGCTCTGAATCGACGTTATACTGAGCACACAGCCCTAGTGGAGGCAGGGCGACGACTTACACGGTCCCTGGTCAGCTGCTCTCTCCGCTGCTGCTGGATGATGCTGTTACCGCTGCTGCTGCTTGTTGTTCCACGTCTCCACGCGTCTGAGTTGTGCGCCGAGTTGAGGCTGTTTTTATAACCAGCTCCTCGGGGCCACCGCCGCTGCCTGCAAGTGGCGGTTGGTCCCCACTACGGGGGAGTTGGGGCGTCGCCCCGCTAAGCAGCTCGAGGTGACAAATTAGTTTTCTAATAAAAATATATATTTACTGTTCCGTAAATTGTTGTGTCGTGTTTCAAGAAATAAAACAGTCGCATCGTCTATCGACGCCCGCCGCTGGTAGATGAGACGGTGACATCACTTTCATTGATTTGATTTATTGATGAGTTGAAAGGGGGGGGGGAACGCCGATTTCAAATAAGAATTCTTCATGCTTCAAAGTTTTTAGGGCGTCAAGAGCGTAAAGCGCGATTTTAAACTAGATACGTCAATCGCAACGCTATCTCCATCCTCTCTGCAGAACCACCTTTCCCGTAAACATCGCCACGTTTAGTTATTCCACCGTTTTATCCGCCCGGTGCTTTTCCAATTGTTGTGAGCACCGCTAAAGCAAGTTCCACGCAACTTACCCATCTGTGTCACGGTGGCTCGACGTTGACTACCTCGCCTGGTACGCATGAGGTTGCGGTTCGATCCCGACCCCGATGCAATTTCCAGCGGGAACATTTTTTGTTCATGTAAGAATGCCAATTGGCTGTAACATCTTTTCGTGTGCCCGTAATTCCTCCACTGCTCTCCTGGTTTCTCAGTAATAAGTGCGATCTCCTTAATAATTTAAACATTGCATATGAGAAAACAAGCATTTTAATTTTCAACAAAAAACGATTTCAATTCAACCCATTAGCTCCGAGCTATAGTGTGTTAGAGACCCTGCGTGCAATTGTAGTGACATGAAAGTTTCAGCGATGCTTACTCCCCAATAAAAAAACACCGTTACAAACCAGATGACCGCTTGCTTCAAACTTCCTTGATGTTTGCACGTGAATGTTTTATGAGACTGCTTTACAGTCTTCTTCTTGATTCTTTCGGTAAAGTCACGTAGAAGGAAATAATAAAATAATAAATATAAAACATTATAAAATAATTCTCACGACGTTCCGGCCACAACGCAAGCAGCCGTCCTCAGGTGAAGAACAGGTCTGTCGAAAAGACAGCGTCTGAATGAACACCACCAGGCTTGGCAGCGTATATTTAAGCTGGGTTGGAGGGGGAAGAGCGCCTTGACAAAATCATTTGCATATCAAGAGGAATTTAGCATATGTTTGGGAAATGCAGATATGGGATTAGTCACTACTTGTGGAATGCGTAGGAGGTGGGCGGGGGGTTTCAAAGTCATATTATGCCCGTGCATTATGCAGGATTAGCAGCATCAAAGGGAGGGAGTAGGGTTAGCATTAATAAAGGGAAGGAATGTTAATAGCATGGAGCTGCAGTAACGAAATTTGCAATTTCGATTTAAAGCTTTCGTGACTGCAGGGATTCATCTTCTTATATGATGAGGTGAGACCAACTGGGCTATTTAGCTCTTTCTCAGAAGCAACCTGCCCACAAATAATGCTCAACGGAGTTGCTCATCGCGTGGACATTTAGAGCAGAAGACCAACACTCTGAGCGTGTGGCGATGTCGACTCTTACACGTGGAGGGGACAAACCCGGAGGAGCCGGAGAACAATCCATACGACCGCGGGGAGAGAGAGAGACGCAAACTCCAGGTATACAGGTACCCTGTAGGTACCCTGTATACCTGGCAAGGCAGTTAACATCTCGCTGGTTTACACCATTGGTACCTCATTTGCCAGTAAAAAAAAAATATGATAATTGTTTTGTTACCCTTTTATCTGGCAACAAAACTGACACCGTTTTTACGAGGAGTCATGTTTGCATAGACCACAATGCCTGCAGTCATAATGCAAACAAAAAACATAACTCTGATAATGAATGCACTCAAGGTGTCAGTTTTGTTGCCAGATCATCTCGCTGGTTGCGCCTCACTGCAGCACGACTTTCCATGTTGAACAACCAAGCGTGGTGGACCTTTCTATCAATCCACTGCTGGGTGAGCCCCCTGCCCCCCCCCACACAACTCGTCGTGTGGGTTGTCACGGTGATTTGACCACAGCTCAGCAAGCTGGTCAGTGCGGGTGGGAGCATAGACGCATACAAGTGTAATGGCGTAAGTAGCGCAGGAGACGTTGACAACACGCATTCATTACAATTAAATCCAACACAGCAGAGTAACGACTCTAACACTCGAAGAAGAGGTATCAGCCCCTTCACCCGGTTCTATCCGAGCCAGTGTCCCTCAGCTAACGTTTCCCCGTCAGCTCCTACTACACCGCTCTAACCCAGACCATCCTAGTGGAGGAGGCTAACTCACCTGGCCCAGCTTCGGCTCAGGTCCAACCCTCAGCCACACGAGTCTGGCCCTCACAAGGACACAGAAGACCTCGCTGCTGCTCTGAGGTCGCCCTGGCTTGCCCTGCCCGGCTCTTACAAGAGCAGCGAGTCAGGGTGGTAGTCCAGGGCTAGGCTAGCTAGCTGGTACTCTTAGTAGGTGAGTGAGTGGGTGAGTGAGTGGGTGAGTGTGTAGGTGAGTGAGTGGGTGAGTGTGTAGGTGAGTGAGTGTGTAGGTGAGTGGGTGAGTGTNTAGGTGAGTGGGTGAGTGTGTAGGTGAGTGGGTGAGTGTGTAGGTGAGTGGGTGAGTGTGTAGGTGAGTAGGTGAGTGAGTAGGTGAGTGAGTAGGTGAGTGGGTGGCTGAGTGGGTGGGTGAGTGCGTGAGTGGTGAGTAACCTGTATGGTGAGTGAGTGGTGAGTAAGTGAGTGAGTGGTGAGCGACTGAGTGAGTGAGTGACTGAGTGACTGAGCGACTGAGTGAGTGACTGAGTGAGTGAGTGAGTGGTGAGTGACTGAGTAAGTGAGTGAGTGGTGAGCGACTGAGTGAGTGACTGACTGAGTGAGTGACTGAGTGAGTGACTGAGTAAGTGAGTGAGTGGTGAGCAACTGAGTGACTGAGCGACTGAGTGAGTGACTGAGTGACTGAGCGACTGAGCGAGTGAGTGGTGAGCAACTGAGTGACTGAGCGACTGAGTGAGTGACTGAGTGACTGAGCGACTGAGTGACTGAGCGACTGAGTGAGTGAGTGAGCAACTGAGTGACTGAGCGACTGAGTGAGTGACTGAGTGAGTGACTGAGTGAGTGACTGAGTGAGTGAGTGAGTGAGTGACTGAGTGAGTGACTGAGTGAGTGAGTGACTGAGTAAGTGAGTGAGTGGTGAGCTACTGATTGACTGAGCGACTGAGTGAGTGATTGACTGGTGAGCTCGCTGCTCTTCACTCTTCACCGGCTCTTCTGCTCCAACGACTCCCCAAGCTCTCTCGTGCACCGCCTTATATACCCAACTGCCCCCCCCCCGCCCGAGGGGCGGGGCTGTATGCGGACGTTGATGTAGACCCCCGCACGGACGTTGATGTAGACACCCCAACGTAACGGCTCGCTACACCCCTCTACGTAATACCTCTACACTAGTGCTACTACTGCGTCTGGAGCACATTACAATGTGTTTGGCTGCACTGCCCTCTGCTGTGTTCCTCGTATTGCCGTGACTTGCCAGTGGCTTCTGTTCCAATACAAATCACATACATGTGAACGAAGCATATTATTTGTCTGCACTTGTGCCGTATTCTATTTTACAACTTCATTATCCAGACTTCCCAACACAGAACCCTCGGAAAATATGAAGCCCCCCCCCCCCCCCGTAACCTTAAGAACTCATCTCGCGCCTCTGATAATAATGATGACGGTTGGCTACGTACGGCGAAAATAAAACCCCAACGACATGGATACATGTACAGGTAGACCCCGAGTTACGATGGGGTCAGACTTACGACATTTCGATCTTACGATGGCGATTCGACAAAATTGCCATCAACAACCTAACATCGTTCACGTGTGCAGACGACGGACAGAATCTTGGTGAGTACAGGACAATATGATACGTTACGATACGTTCAATGCATGTATACACTACACTATACACTACACAATGCACTACACTATACACTACACAATGCACTAAACTCACTACACTATACACTACACTACACACTACACTACACACTACACTATACACTACAATGCACACTATACACTACTATACACTACACTATTACACTACACTATACACTACACTACACTACACAATGCACTACACTATACACTACACTATACACTACACTATACACTACACTACACACTACACTATACACTACACAATGCACCACACTATACACTACTATACACTACACTATTACACTACACTATACACTACATTATTACACTACACTATACACTTCATTATACATTACACTATACACTACACTATACACGACACTATACACTACACTATACACTACACAATGCACTACACTATACACTACTATACACTACACTATTACACTACACTATACACTACATTATTACACTACACTATACACTTCATTATACATTACATATACACTACACTATACACTACACTATACACTACATTATACACTACACTATACACTACACTATGCATTACACTATACACTACACTATGATACGTAGCTTTAGCGATTTAATTTTAGGGTTACCATGATACGATACGTTCAATGCATGTTAAAAGTTTCTGTAGCAGATAGGATTGTTTCCTGCTAAAACTTTCTATTAAATTGCAGTTCATATAGGTAGGCTAAGACTTTTCCTTGTTTTTTACTTTACATTTCACTGTGCAATACAGTATTGTAATTAATAAGTACACACAGTATATAGTTTATACAGTACGCTACTGTAAATTGCTTTGTTTTGCTAAATTATCACCGTCCTTTAAGACTCCTGGGTAGGCTAGAGGCCATCTTCGACTTACGGTATTTTCGGCTTACGACGGGGTCGTCGTAACGCATCTCCGTCGTAAGTAGAAGACTACCTGTGTTGTGACTTTCCTAAGAAATAAACACAACATAAACATTATCATAGCCCCATCGGGAAGGGCGTTCGTGGCTTCTAGAAAGAGGGCGTGGCTTCTAGAAAGAGGGCGTGTCTTCTAGAAAGAGGGCGTGTCTTCTAGAAAGAAGGCGTGGCTTCTAGAAAGAGGGCGTGGCTTCTAGAAAGAGGGCGTGTCTTCTAGAAAGAGGGCGTGGCTTCTAGAAAGAGGGCGTGACTTCTAGAGGGCGTGGCTTCTAGAAAAGGGCGTGGCTTCTAGAAAGAGGGCGTGTCTTCTAGAAAGAGGGCGTGTCTTCTAGAAAGAGGGCGTGTCTTCTAGAAAGAGGGCGTGGCTTCTAGAAAGAGGGCGTGTCTTCTAGAAAGAGGGGCTTCTAGAAAGAGGGCGTGTCTTCTAGAAAGAGGGCGTGTCTTCTAGAAAGAGGGCGTGTCTTCTAGAAAGAGGGCGTGGCTTCTAGAAAGAGGGCGTGTGGCTTCTAGAAAGAGGGAGGGGCTTCTAGAAAGAGGGCGTGTCTTCTATAAAGAGGGCGTGTCTTCTAGAAAGAGGGCGTGTCTTCTAGAAAGAGGGCGTGTCTTCTAGAAAGAGGGTGTGTCTTCTAGAAAGAGGGCGTGTCTTCTAGAAAGAGGGCGTGGCTTCTAGAAAGAGGGAGGGGCTTCTAGAAAGAGGGAGGGGCTTCTAGAAAGAGGGAGGGGCTTCTAGAAAGAGGGTGTGGCCTGTGGCTGGCGAGGCCAGGAGCCCCGCCCCTCCCCCACGTGGGAGACCTCGTGACTCGTGGCTGTCAGTGGGATGATCCCCCTCGTGCTGATCACAAGCCGCCGTCGTCGTCACCACCTCGTGGTCGTCGTCACCGTTCTTCTCGTCGTCGCCTCCGAGTGAGAGACACGGAGAGAGACACGGAGAGACAGAGAGAGACAGACACACAGAGAGAGACNGACACAGAGAGACACACAGAGAGACAGAGAGACGCGGAGAGAGACAGAGAGAGACACACACACACAGAGAGAGACAGACAGAGAGAGAGACAAGCACACAGAGAAACACAGAGAGAGACATACACAGAGAGACACAGAGATACACAGAGAGAGACACGCACACAGAGAGACACAGAGAGAGACACAGAGAGACACAGAGAGACAGAGAGAGACAGAGAGAGACACGCACATAGAGAGATATGTAATATACAGCGTATACACACACACAGCACTGTTATATATACACACACAACACCATTTTTATAGAGATGTAGGACCTGAAATACACGCGCCACGCGCTCTGTGGGTCTGTTGCTAAGGCAGACAAGCAAGTGTACAGTGGGGGTATTTGAGGACGATGTTGTTGTTGTTGTTGCTGAGAGGAGACCCGTTAAGTGGCGTGACAGCTGTTAAGGGCAACCGGGGACACAGGCCGGTGATTGGCCGAGAGGGTGAGTGATGAACGAGTGGCGCCGCTCTGGCGGCAATAACAAAGTCACGTGAGGCTGGGGCCTGGGGGCCGATGGGTAATCGGGGGGTGAGATAATGAATAGGGACTGATTGGGGTGGATATAATAGGACAGCGTAACGTAGAGACGGGAGCTTTTGGGGAGTCTTGGTCGGAGTCTTGGTGGGAGCTGGGGTGATGGGAGCTGGAGTGATGGGAGCTGGAGTGATGGGAGCTGGGGCGATGGGAGCTGGAGTGATGGGAGCTGGGGCGATGGGAGCTGGGGCGATGGTGCCTGGAATAGTGGAGAGCAGGAGTAAGAGAATACGATAACGGTAGCAGTGGGGAGAGAGATGGGTCACAGAGACCCATACTCATAGAGACCCATACTCATAGAGACCCACAGAGACCCACACTCATAGAGACCCACACTCATAGAGACTCATAGAGACCCACAGAGACCCACAGAGACCCATACTCATAGAGACCCACAGAGACCCACACTCATAGAGACCCACAGAGACCCATACTCACAGAGACTCATAGAGACCCACAGAGACCCACACTCATAGACCCACAGAGACTCATAGAGACTCATAGAGACCCACACTCATAGACCCACAGAGACCCACACTCATAGAGACCCACACTCATAGAGACCCACACTCAGAGACCCACAGAGACCCATACTCATAGAGACCCACAGATACCCATACTCATAGAGACCCACAAAGACCCACACTCATAGAGACCCACACTCATAGAGACCCACAGACACTCATAGAGACCCACAGACACTCATAGAGACCCACACTCAGAGACCCACAGAGAGAGACCCACAGAGACCCATACATAGAGACCCACAGAGACCCATACTCATAGAGACCCACAGAGACCCATACTCATAGAGACCCACAGAGACTCACACTCATAGAGACCCACAGAGACCCATACTCATAGAGACCCACAGAGACCCATACTCATAGAGACCCACACTCATAGAGACCCACAGAGACCCACACTCATAGAGACCCACACCCATAGAGACCCACAGAGACCCACACTCATAGAGACCCACTGCTACCCATAGAGACCCACAGAGACCCACACTCATAGAGACCCACTGCTACCCACAGAGACCCACATGCACAGAGACCCACAGAGACTCACATGCATAGAAAACCACAGAGACCCACAGAGACCCACACTCACAGAGACCCAAAGAGACTCAGAGACTCACAGAGACCCACACTCACAGAGACTCACAGAGACTCACAGAGACCCACACTCACNGAGACCCACAGAGACTCACAGAGACCCACACTCACAGAGACCCACAGAGACTCACAGAGACACAGAGCCTCACAGAGACCCACAGAGACCCACAGAGACTCACAGAGACCCACAGAGACTCACAGAGACCCACACTCACAGAGACTCACAGAGACCCAAAGAGACTCACAGAGACTCACAGAGACCCACACTCAGAGAGACTCACATAGACTCACAGAGACCCACAGAGACTAACAGAGACCCACACGCACAGAGACCCACAGAGACTCACAGAGACTCACAGAGACCCACAGAGACTCACAGAGACCCACACAGAGACTCACAGAGACCCACAGAGACCCACAGAGACCCACACTCACAGAGACCCACAGAGACTCACAGAGACCCACACTCACAGAGACCCACAGAGACTCACAGAGACTCACAGAGACCCATACTCACAGAGACTCACAGAGACCCAAAGAGACTCACACTCACAGAGACCCACACTCACAGAGACTCACAGAGACACAGAGACTCACAGAGACCCACACTCACAGAGACCCACAGAGACTCACAGAGACCCAGACTCAGAGACCCACAGACCCACAGACTCACAGAGACCCACAGAGACTCACAGAGACTCACAGAGACCCATACTCACAGAGACTCACAGAGACCCAAAGAGACTCACAGAGACTCACAGAGACCCACACTCACAGAGACTCACAGAGACTCATAGAGACCTACAGAGACTCACAGAGACCCACAGAGACTCACAGAGACCCACACTCACAGAGACCCACAGAGACTCACAGAGACCCACAGAGACTCACAGAGACCCACAGAGACCCACAGAGACTCACATAGACCCACAGAGACTCACAGAGACCACAGAGACCCACAGAGACTCACAGAGACCCACAGAGACTCACAGAGACCCACACTCACAGAGACTCACAGAGACCCAAAGAGACTCACAGAGACTCACAGAGACCCACACTCAGAGAGACTCACAGAGACTCACAGAGACCCACAGAGACTAACAGAGACCCACACGCACAGAGACCCATAGAGACTCACAGAGACTCACAGAGACCCACAGAGACTCACAGAGACTCACAGAGACCCATACTCACAGAGACTCACAGAGACCCAAGAGACTCACAGAGACTCACAGAGACACACTCACAGAGACTCACAGAGACCCACAGAGACTCACAGAGACTCACAGAGACACAGAGACTCACAGAGACCCACAGAGACTCAGAGACCCACAGAGACCCACAGAGACTCACAGAGACCCACAGAGACTCACAGAGACTCACAGAGACCCATACTCACAGAGACTCACAGAGACCCAAAGAGACTCACAGAGACTCACAGAGACCCACACTCACAGAGACTCACAGAGACTCATAGAGACCTACAGAGACTCACAGAGACCCACAGAGACTCACAGAGACCCACACTCACAGAGACCCACAGAGACTCACAGAGACCCACAGAGACTCACAGAGACCCACAGAGACCCACAGAGACTCACATAGACCCACAGACTCACAGAGACCCACAGAGACCCACAGAGACTCACAGAGACCCACAGAGACTCACAGAGACCCACACTCACAGAGACTCACAGAGACCCAAAGAGACTCACAGAGACTCACAGAGACCCACACTCAGAGAGACTCACAGAGACTCACAGAGACCCACAGAGACTAACAGAGACCCACACGCACAGAGACCCATAGAGACTCACAGAGACTCACAGAGACCCACAGAGACTCACAGAGACCCACACTCACAGAGACCCACAGAGACCCACAGAGACCCACACTCACAGAGACCCACAGAGACTCACAGAGACCCACACTCACAGAGACCCACAGAGACCCACAGAGACTCACAGAGACCCACACAGAGACTCACAGAGACCCACAGAGACTCACAGAGACCCACAGAGACTCACAGCCCACAGAGACCCACAGAGACTCACATAGACCCACAGAGACTCACAGAGACCCACACTCACAGAGACCCACAGAGACCCACAGAGACTCACAGAGACTCACAGAGACCCATACTCACAGAGACCCAAAGAGACTCACAGAGACTCACAGAGACCCACACTCAGAGAGACTCACAGAGACTCACAGAGACCCACAGAGACTCACAGAGACCCACACCCACAGAGACCCACAGAGACCCACAGAGACCCACAGAGACAGAGACCCACACTCACAGAGACCCACAGAGACCCACAGAGACTCACAGAGACCCATACTCACAGAGACTCACAGAGACCCACAGAGACTCACAGAGACCCACAGAGACTCACAGAGACCCACAGAGACCCACAGAGACTCACATAGACCCACAGAGACTCACAGAGACCCACACTCACAGAGACCCACAGAGACCCACAGAGACTCACAGAGACTCACAGAGACCCATACTCACAGAGACTCACAGAGACCCAAAGAGACTCACAGAGACTCACAGAGACCCACACTCAGAGAGACTCACAGAGACTCACAGAGACCCACAGAGACTAACAGAGACCCACACGCACAGAGACCCACAGAGACTCACAGAGACCCACAGAGACTCACAGAGACCCACACCCACAGAGAGACCCACAGAGACTCACAGAGACTCACAGAGACTCACAGAGACACAGAGATCCACACTCACAGAGACTCACAGAGACTCACAGAGACCCTCATAGACCCACACAGAGGTGACGACGATGACTGTGACGCTTGCTGTGACGTCACAGGAGGGCCGAGCGAGAATCCCACCGGTGACAACCGCCGGCCATGCAGAGGAGAATCTCCGACATCTGGGCCGGGCTCAGGGGGCACGAGCAGCAGCACCCGCCGCAGCAGCAGCAGCAGCCGCAGCAGCAGCCGCAGCAGCCGCAGCAGCAGCAGCGGCAGCAGCAGCCGCAGCCGCGGCAGCAGCAGCAGCAGCAACAGCAGCAGCGGCAGCAGCAGCAGCCGGACAGACAGGGCGGGCGTCTCAGCGGAGGCGACTGGGAGTCGAGGAGGGAGAGGGAGTCCAGGAGGGAGAGGCAGAGGGAGCAGGCGCGGGAGGCGATGGAGGCGAGGGATCGTGAGTTGTTCCTGCGCGAGCATTTCGCTTTGCACCGCTCCCTCGAGAGGCGGCGGGAGCGGCGGGAGCGGCGGGAGCTCGAGAGGGGGGCCAACGCTCCCTTGAACCCGGCGGAGGGCGGGGGGGCACGGCGGGGGGGGGGCAGGGGGAGGGAGGGCGGGGGGAGGGGTGGAGAGAGGGGGAGGGAGGGTGGAGGGAGGGGTGGGTGGAACGGGGGGAGGGTGGAGGGAGGGCGGGGGGAGGGGGCGCAGGGGGGGCAGGGAGAGGGGGAGGAGGGGTGGGAAGAGGGGGGAGGGGTGGAGAGAGGAGGAGGGGGAGGGAGGGGGGGCGCAGGGGGGGCAGGGAGAGGGGAGGAGGGGGGCTGAGTGGTTGGAGCGACTGCGATCACTACGCTGAGATGGACCCCGAATCATCAGTTCGGGAGGTGGGGGGGGATCAGGAGGGACGAGCAGTGGGTGAGGGAGGGAGGGGAGGGAGGGGAGGAGGTAGAGAGGGAGGGGTGGAAGAGAGGATGGGAGAGGGGAGGAAGGGAGGGAGGGGAGGAGGTAGAGAGGGGTGGGAGGGAGGGGGGGTGGGAGGAAGGTGAGAGAGGGAGTGGTGGGAGGGAGGGAGGGGAGGAGGTAGAGAGGGGTGGGAGGGAGGGGAGGGAGGAAGGGGTGGGAGGGAGGAAGGTGGGAGGGAGGAAGGGGAGGCAGGGAGGGAGGGTGGGAGTGGAGGTGTGCGGCTTGCTACAAGCGTCTCAGCATGGCACCGTGTGGGGCTGGTGGCTGGTGTCAAAATGCCTCCAAGTGTCGCCAGGTCTCCACGTGGAACTCTGAGAGGAAGTTTCCGTCTGTTTGCGTTCGGGCCTCGTACGTGGAGGTGTTGTAGACACGATGAGGAGGTGAGTCGGCCCCCAACCAGGGATTGAACTGGTGTCCCTCCTCGTTCGATGGCTATCGTTTGTTTGTTGACGTTAACTATTTGGACATTAGGTTTAAAGTTACCTTTGATGAATGCAACAGGTGCCGCTGGGCGTGCGTTCATTAGAAGCGGTTCAAAATGTGTGGAGGATGCAACTGAATTGCCGACATGGAGTGTTACGTGATACCCAGGCAGCAAAACCCCAGCACTCAACTTGATTCCCAGGTTGAGGATCAGAGGGGAACGATTTGGCGGTCGCTTAAAACTGTTTACAATTAAAAACTATTCTGGAATGGGTCCGAGGAAGTGTTTTTGCACGTGAAGATATCATCTTCTTGGTTATTTCGGTAAAGTCACGTAGAAGGGAAATAATAAAAATTATAAAACGTAATAAAATACAATTCTCACGACGTTTCGGCCACAACGCAAGCAGCCGTCCTCAGGTGAAGAACAGGTCTGTCGAGGAGACAGCGTCTGAATGCTTGCGTTGTGGCCTAAACGTCGTGAGAATGATTTTATAATGTTTTATTTGTATTATTTTATTATTTCCATTCTACGTGACTTTACCGAATGAACCAAGAAGATGAATCCCTGCAGTCACGAAAGCTTTAAAGTGAAGATATCAGTGGAAGAGACCAGTCCATTCCAGCGAGGAAACTTCTTATTAAGTTGCCCAGTTAACGTTGAAGAGTCTTTGGTGTTTGTAACATTTTGTATCGACGAGCCAAGCCCGTCACTGTCTGCCCTTCGGGAAGTGGCAGGAGTGGTGCTGCACCAGAGGTCGCAATCCGGGTACCCGATACCCGTACCCTACCCGATACCCGGCTACCCGTACCCGGCCGGGTACAGGCACCGTTTGTCCTTTTCCCAACGTTTTCTCTTCTACAATTCAAGTTCCTAGAATCAACCCACCCGCGCCTGCAACGTGGCTTCATCCCAAGGCTGCAATCGGGTACCATCCCGTACCCACCCGATACCCGTACCCTACCCGTTCCCGGCCGGGTAGTTTGCGACCATGGTGCGGCCGGGTACGGGTAAGGAACAAAACCCGTTTGCGACCTGTGTGCTGCACACACGGGTTGTGCATTGTTCCTGGCCTGCTTTCGACAGGCATCTCGCAGATAAGCAGACAAGATGCCTCCTTCCCGTATTGGTCCATCCATAAAAAAACACAAATTTTTGACACACTCACTTCGGCCACGCGGTCTTCTGGAAGGGCTTTTTGTGTTATCAGAAGCATTGGACTAACACAAGCAAACTCTGTAAAGGTTTCGACGTGCAGTTTCTCATCAGCCGATGAGGCCTATTTTAAGTTATGTTGTGCAGATGATACAAATGATCATTGGTGTTTTTCATATCTGATCCACGTACAAATTGCCTTCAAATACGTCCACGTTCACCAGTATTGTTTCAGGAAGCCCGGCTCTGCAGATGAGACACTGCATCTCAAAACCTGTCCAGAGTTTGCTTTTATTAAACCGAAACTGCTGAAAAATGCGTAATGCCTTGAAAGCCAAGTGACCAGCAGAGTTAATTATCTTCTCTATAGATATTAAGGTGTAATATTGTCTGTTCAAAATGTTTAGCGTACTTCCCGACATGCAACAAACTTTAAATTTGCCATGCGGGTACTTTCCAGACAGTACATCATGCAAACATTCTAAAAATAGACTTTTGTGTTTTTTTTTGGGGGGGGGGGGGCGCAACAATGCAGAGATTTTGCACGGCAAGTGAGCTGTGACGTCACATCTGTCACGTGACCCGCGCATGTGGAAGCGTCACGTCACGCATCCCCCCCACCGCAACCCTTTGCGATTCCCCTACACGGGGGTCAGAGCAAGGGGGCGGAGTTCATTGTTGTGTTCTTTGATGACGAGGTTCAGAGAGAGAGGGGGAGAGGGATTTCGCTGCTGTAGTTAACAGCCCCCCCGACGCCTCGTTTCTGCGGCCAGTGGGAAGTGAGCCGCCAGTCACGAGCAGCGTCGCCTCGAGAGCTCGTGGGCAGAGGTCGCAAACGGGTTTTGATTCCTTACCCCTCGTACCCGTACCCAGCTGTACCAGGGTCGCAAACGGTACCCGTACCCTACCCGTACCCTACCCGTACCCTACCCGTACCCAGCTGTACCAGGGTCGCAAACGGGTACCCGTACCCTACCCGTACCCTACTCGTACCTGTACTCGGCCGCACCTGGGTCGCAAACGGGTACCCGTACCCTACCCGTACCCGGCCGGGTATCGGGTAGGGTACGGGTATCGGGTACCCGATTGCGACCTCTGGGATGAAGCCATGTTGCAGGCGCGGGTGGGTTGATTCTAGGAACTTGAATTGTGAGAAGAGACAAGACGTTGGGAAATGAGTGACAAACGGTGACTCACCGGTGACTCACGGCCTACCCGTACCCGGCCGCACCAGGGTCGCAAACGGGTACCCGTACCCGGCCGGGTATCGGGTAGGGTACGGGTATCGGGTAGGGTACGGGTATCAGGTAGGGTACGGGTATCGGGTATGGGTAGCCGGGTATCGGGTAGAGTACGGGTATTGGGTAGGGTACGGGTATCGGGTAGGGTACGGGTATCAGGTAGGGTACGGGTATCTGGTAGGGTAGCCGGGTATCGGGTAGGGTATGGGTATCGGGTAGGGTACGGGTATCGGGTAGGGTACGGGTATCTGGTAGGGTAGCCGGGTATCGGGTAGGTTACGGGTATCGGGTAGGGTACGGGTATCTGGTAGGGTAGCAGGGTATCGGGTAGGGTACGGGTAGCGGGTAGGGTACGGGTAGCCGGGTATCGGGTAGCACCCGGCGCTGTCCGTGGTGCTGATGTTTGGGACCATTCCGTGTGCGGCGAAGACGGCTTCGCATTGGCCACGGCACGCGAGGCGCGGGCTGAGCGGGAGCAGCTTCGCTAGACGAGCTCTCGGCCACTGAGGAGAGGCCAGTGTTGAGCCGCACCTCCTCGCACTGAGCAGCGCGGTGAGGTTTGGTCAAACAAACGTCGTGACCAAGTTCAAGTTCAAGTACTAGGTGTAGCCCTGTGAGCCATTCGGCTCTTGAATCGGGTGCAACCGCAACAAACAAAAAAACATGAACAAAAAACATCTTGTAGTGAATATGTGACTGAGTGCAAACAGAAAATCCAAGAAAAGACAGCAAAATATTGCAGNAAAAAGCACCGTTACACACCAACGCTGTGTCAAACATCTCAGTGGGATGCAAGTCAAACAACAACAACCACAAGACAACTTAGATTAAGGCAGTCTAACTCTGTACTACAACATACATGGCCAAACCAATACACTTTTCGAAATCACCAAAATAAAGCCATGAAAGCAATGACACAGAGGAGGCAGGAGGATGTCTTCATGCGGCAATGAGGCTGTCAAGGACGACGCTACGTCACATTATTACAATCAAAACGTCAAACCGATTTCCTGCTTAAATGAGAAGCGAGGCATTGGTGGCTCGTGTTCTGTTCACATGTCCTGAGCCACTGGTGGGAATTCCACGTTCCCATGGCAGGAGCACTTCTATCCAGAGGACAACCACTGTTGACTTCCGAGAAAAAGAGGTACTCGTTTTCGACCCCACAAGGCGGATGATGTTCCCCTCCCTCCCCCCGTCCCCCGCGCTCTTGAACGTGACGTCACCTCCGCCTCGGTCACTGCAGACGTCGTTCCAGTTGCCAATCCTTATTTGGGCAAAGCCACGCCCAGTGACGGGCGGCTCATTAACATAAAGAGTTCGTTAAAGACGTCACCAGTATATTGCGACGGTCTCATTAACATAATTTATTCATACGTACCAGGAAGTGACGTCATGTCACCTACTACCGCGTGACGTCACGAGGTCACAGGAAGCTGTCGCTCCGCGCGTGCAGTGAAATCCGAGGTGAGAAATTCTCATCGTCGTGGTGGTTGTTGTTGTGGTTGTTGTTGTGTGTGGTTGTTGTTGTTTACCAAGGTTAGAGCCTCGCTCTCTCTCTCTCGTAGGGATGTCACTAGAGCAGCAGCAGCAGCTTGTGAATCGATGTCCAAGTTGGAACTTTACAACGCGGGCCTAGACACGCGGGGCCTTGCCTCCTGCCCTCGCCTGGTCGCGTTTGCTTTAATTCCCTCCCTTAAGTTTAATTTGTCTTCACGCGGCTCGCTACTTTGTCACTTTGGTTTATTGTAGATATTAACGCAGTTTTTTTCGTTTTTTACCAGCCCAAGCCCGCCTGAGCTGCTGTACCGCTCTTGTTTACAGAAGCTACCTGCCACAACAACACAAGGTGGGTGGGTGGGGTTTTGTCAACGCGTGTCTCAATGTTTTGACTTAAAACTTTCGTAACTGCAGCAATTCATATTCTTGATTATTTCTGTAAAGTCACGGAGATAGAAAATAAAATAACAGATCAAAATATTAAATTAAATAAAAAATTGAAAATAAAGAAAAAAAACCCACGACGTTTTGACCGCAACACAAGTGGTCTTTGTTTAATTTTTAGATTTGAAGCTTTCGTGACTGCAAGGATTCATATTCTTAGGTTTTTTCGGTAAAGTCACCAGGTAGGTAAAAACATTAAAATTAATAAAAGTAAAATAAAAATCACGACGTTGTGTTGCCTCCGAAACGTCGTGATCTTTATTTTATTTGACTTTTATTAATTTTAATGTTTTTACCTACCTGGTGACTTTACCGAAAAAACCTAAGAATATTTATTTAATTTCATTATCTCTTATTTGTATTTGCTATCTACGTGACTTTAGAACCAAGACTACGTGTGTCAATGTGTGTCAAACACGCTGAGCGCGTGCTCATGTTGACTCTAAATGTGGAGGGGACAACCCCTGCTGCTGTTCACCATGGCACTGTGTGTGTGCCAGAGTGAAGTCTATTCACTCTGTTGAACACGCACGTTATGTCAAAACAAAATTATATCTTCTTGGTTATTTCGGTAAAGTCACGTAGAAGGGAATAATAAAATAATAAAAATAAAACATTAAATAATATAATCAAATAATAAATTTTATTGTCATATAATATTATATTTTGATGTAAAGCTTTCGTGACTGCAGGGATTCATCTTCTAGATTTGAAGCTTTCGTGACTGCAATGATTAATATCCTTAGGTTTTTTTTCGGTAAAGTCACGTAGGTAAAAACATAAAAAAGTAAAATAATAAAAATCACGACGTTTCGGAGGCATAAACATAATAATATAAAATATTGTATTAGTTTTACTTTTTATTATTTTCCTTCTACGTGACTTTACCGAAATAACCAAGAAGATGAATCCCTGCAGTCACGAAAGCTTTAAATCGAATATTAAATTTCAGAATAGTCTATGGGTCTCAACCATGTGTCTCTGTGGGTCTTCATGTGTATCTGTGGGTTTCTATGTGTCTCTGTGTGACTCTGTGGGTCTCTATGTATCTCTATGGGTCTTTATTCATCTTAATGCATATTTATGGATCTCTATGTGTCGCTGTGGGTCTCTGTGTGTCTGTGGGTCTGTATGGGTTTCTATTCATCTCCATAGGTCTCTATTCATCTCGATGTATCTCTATGGGTCTCTGTGTGTCTGTGGTCTCTATGGGTTTCTATTCATCTCCATGGGTCTTTACTCATCTCGATGTATCTCTATGGGTCTGTGTGTCTCTGTGTATCTCTGTGGGTCGAAATGGAAACAGGAAGTTAACACAGTACACACGTGCAGCAGTAGAAGTCTGATCTGTTCATCCCCAGCATTCAAGGACATCTCAGCCTGGGTTCACACTTCTGAGTTACGATTGAACATAAATTAATGCATTTCTGCATAACACAAACGGTGTTGGTTTCAACACCCTTTGCGATGTCAGCAGAATTTTGCTCTCAGAAATATTCCTTTTGTAGCCAGACAGCCGAACTTGTGTGCTCGGAATTTTGGGTTCACATTCAGATTTATGACTATTTGCCCTCTCATTGTGTGCCATAAAAACACGTGTGATGAATTTGGGAAACTTTTTCACTACATCATGAATATATGAATAAGTATAGACGTGTAAGTCACGTGTGACTGTGTATATATGCATTCCGCTGTGTCTGACGTGTGATGTGTGGATTTTCTTTTTTTATGTCTGCAGCTGTCGCTTGGTCTGATGGAGCAAAGGCGCTCAGCACAGCTCGGTACGGAAAGGCAACAATGCGACCAGCGTGGATACAGCACGGAGCGGACTGGAAATTTGACACAGCACCAGAGAACACACACAGGAGAGAAACCCTTCAAGTGCACTGTGTGTGGGAAGGCATTTGCATGGCCATCAGTTCTTCAGATCCACCAGAGAACACACACAGGAGAGAAACCCTTCAAGTGCAGTGTGTGTGGGAAGGCGTTTTCACGGTCATTTGCTATTAAAACACACAAGAGAACACACACGGGAGAGAAACCCTTCAAGTGCAGTGTGTGTGGGAAGGCGTTTGCACAATCACCACATCTTCAAGCACACCAGAGAACACACACGGGAGAGAAACCCTTCAAGTGCAGTGTGTGTGGGAAGGCATTTTCACAGTCATCTTCTCTTATAAAACACCAGAGAACACACACGGGAGAGAAACCCTTCAAGTGCACTGTGTGTGGGAAGGCATTTTCACGGTCATCTTCTCTTAAAAAACACCAGAGAACACACACGGGAGAGAAACCCTTCAAGTGCAGTGTGTGTGGGAAGGCATTTACACAGTCATCAAATCTTAAAAAACACCAGAGAACACACACGGGAGAGAAACCCTTCAAGTGCAGTGTGTGTGGGAAGGCGTTTTCACGGTCATTTGCTATTAAAACACACAAGAGAACACACACGGGAGAGAAACCCTTCAAGTGCAGTGTGTGTGGGAAGGCGTTTTCACGGTCATTTGCTATTAAAACACACACGAGAACACACACGGGAGAGAAACCCTTCAAGTGCAGTGTGTGTGGGAAGGCATTTTCACAGCCATCTTCTCTGATAAAACACCAGAGAACACACACGGGAGAGAAACCCTTCAAGTGCATTCCGTGCGGGAAGGCGTTTACACAGTCAGAACATCTTCAAGTCCACCAGAGAACACAGAAGCATCAGAATATCCACAAGGAGTGGAGTCTGAAATCAGCTTGTGAAAGTCAAAGTGCCGCAATGAGCCCATCCCTCGTGAAACAAGAACCGGAAGAAAATCCCAGCTTGGACACTTTTAAAGGTAATGAGGTGAAATATGAAGAGGTGAAGGTGAAATATGAAGAGGTGAAGGTGAAGAGCGAAGAAGTGATGGTAAAATGTGAAGATGAAGATTCAACTCCAGAATGTGACCTTCACATCGATGGAGGCAACGTGAAGCAGGAGGAGAATTCTGACTGTGAGGCAGAGTGAGGCAACTCCAAGCATCTTCTTGGTTCTTTCGGTAAAGTCACGTAGAAGGGAAGTAATACAATAATACAAATAAAACATGATCAAATAATTCTCACGACGTTTCGGCCACAACGCAAGCAGCTGTCCTCAGGTGAAAGAACCAAGAAGATGAATCCCTGCAGTCAGGAAAGCTTTAAATCGAAACTCCAGCAGTTTGTGGAGGTGTGGCTGGACTTCCTAGACAACACAAAGTCAAATGGAGACCCGGTAGATGAGTAAGCGTGAGACGATGTCGCTGCATTAGATGCTCCTTTCTCACAGGCCTTTAATGACAATAACGTGAAGTTGAACACTCAGTTCCTAGGTTCAACCTGCAGGGTAAGAGCGAGTGGCCAGTTACTGCAGCTACATACTATTAACACTCCTTCCCTTTGTTAATGCTACCCCTATCCCCTTCCTTTGATGCTGCTAATTCTGCATAATGCACGGGCATAAGTAGTACTAATCACATACCTGCATTTCTCATAAATATGCTAAATGCCTCTTGATTTGCAAATTCCTTTGTCAAGGCACCCAGCTTATATATATGCTCCAAGCTCGTGTGCTGTTTCATTCAGACGCTGTCACCTCGACAGACCTGGTTTTTACCTGAGGACGGCTGCTTGCGTTGTGGCCGAAACGTCGTGAGAATTGTTTTATTTTTATTATTTTATTACTTCCCTTCTACGTGACGACTTTACCGAAAGAAGCAAGACGAGTGGCCAGTCTTAGTGGACCTGTGGGTTGAGTCAATCTCTCACCAGGAGCGAGAGCCAATAAGCCCCCAAGCATTCACGATGTTCTCATCATAATTGCTGTTGCATGGTGCTTGTCTGAAACACTCGAAGAGCATCCCCAAGTAGCAGCTGCCCCTGTGTGGCAGAAGGTGGTTGCCCTGCACCGGCCTGCGTGTTGTCAAGAGCCTGTCAGTAGTGGGCGATGATTGATCTGTTATCTCAGCTGTGTCGTTAGTCGGTAATGTTTAGAATTAGCTACATTTTTGACCCAGACGCCAACTTGCAAAGGCCTACTCGTTTTGAATTGCACAATTGTGTGTTTCACATCCACTGTTCAGTAGAGGGTGCATTCTTTAAATAGCTCCTTGTTAATAAGATGTTATCTAAACTATATTGTTCAATTTTGGAAGAACGTAATCAACCAGGTAGGGTGTTGACTGTTGTGTTGGCTGACTCTTGTGTTGTGTTGCATTATATTTCTAAGTTCACTATGTTTGTTTTCTCATTCAATTGTTGTACCTGACGATGGTTGCTTGTGTTCCAATCGAAACGTCGTATTCTATTAAATTTCGTTCTACGTGACTTTACTGAAAGAACCAGAGAATAAGATGTTATCTGATGCAGTATATTTCACTGCAGTTATTAAATTTTGTGCATATGCCTGTCAATAATTTAGAATGAATACTTGTCTGATTGTGTGCGTACATGTAACACACACTGTACGTACACAATGTACACACAGAGTACACACAGTGTACACACACAGTGTACACACACACAGTGTACACATACACACACAGTGTACACACACGCACAGTGTACACACACACAGTGTACACACACACAATGTACACACACGCACTGTGTATACACACTGTGTATACACAGTGTACACTCACTGTGTACACACACACACTGTGTATACGCAGTGTACACACACACAGTGCACACACACAGTGTACACACAGACAGTGTATATACACACACAGTGTACACACACAGTGTACACACACTGTACACACACACTGTGTACACACACACACAGTGTACACACACACAGTGTGCACACACAGTGTACACACACAGTGTACACACAGTGTACACACGTACACACACAGTGTACACACACACAGTGNACACACACACAGTGTACACACACACAGTGTACACACACACACAGACACACACAGTCACACACACACAGTGTACACACACACACACAGTGTACACACACCCAAGGGGTCTCTGTTCAAGAGATGGAGCAATGGAAAATGGATCTAAATCAACTTAGACTCCAACCCCGCTCTGTGACGTCACCACTCAGCATTACGTCATCCGCGTGAAACGCCAAGGGAGGTGTACCTCGCTAGTGACGTCATGTCACCAAGGATGTCACCCCCCTCCCCCCCGTCCACCGCGCTCTTGAACGTGACGTCACCTCCGCCTCGGTCACTGCAGACATCGTTCCAGTTGCCAATCCTTATTTGGGCAAAGCCACGCCCAGTGACTGGCGGCTCATTAACATAAAGAGTTCGTTAAAGCCGTCACGAGGTTATTGCAACGGTGTCATTAACATAATTTATTCATATTTAGTTACAGAGCCGCTCGTTGTGGGAGGGGCGTGTCTCGTGCCCAGGAAGTGACGTCATGTCACCTACTACCGCGTGACGTCACGGGGTAACAGGAAGCTGTCGCTCCGCGCGTGCAGTGAAATCCGAGGTGAGAAATTCTCATCGTCGTGGTGGTTGTTGTTGTGGTTGTTGTTGTTGTGGTTGTTGTTTACCAAGGTAGAGCCTCGCTCTCTCTCTCTCGTAGGGATGTCACTAGAGCAGCAGCAGCAGCTTGTGAATCGATGTCCAAGTTGGAACTTTACAACGCGGGGCCTAGACACGCGGGGCCTTGCCTCCTGCCCTCGCCTGGTCGCGTTTGCTTTAATTCCCTCCCTAAGTTTAATTTGTCTTCACGCGGCTCGCTACTTTGTCACTTTGGTTTATTGTAGATTTTAACGCAGTTTTTTTTTCGCTTTTTTACCAGCCCAAGCCCGCTTGAGCTGCTGTACCGCTCTTGTTTACAGAAGCTACCTGCCCACAACAACAACAAGGTGGGTTTTGTCAACGCGTGTGTCAATGTTTTGACTTAAAACTTTCGTAACTGCAGCAATTCATATTCTTGGTTCTTTCGGTGAAGTCACGGAGATAGAAAATTTTGTAAAAATAACATAATAAAATGAATAAAAGTAAACAAAATTGTAAATAAATAAAAAAAACCCCACGACGTTTCGATCAAGTGGCATTTATTTGATGTTATTATCTGTTGTTATTGTCTATCTACGTGACTTTACCGAAAGAACCAAGAATACGTGTGGAAATGTGTATCGGTCAAAGACGCTAATCACGTACTGATGTTGACTCTAAATGTGGAGGGCAAACCCGGGAGATTCGGAGGAAAATCCACGCGACCACGGAGAGAGAGACACGCAAACTCCAATATACAGCAGCAGCAGCAGGCGTCAGGGTCGGGATCGAACCCACGACTTCCTGTATACCAGGTGAGGTAGTTAACATCTCACCACGGAGAGAGAGAGACACGCAAACTCCAAATATACAGCAGCAGCAGGCGTCAGGGTCGGGATCGGGATCGAACCCACGACTTCCTGTATACCAGGCGAGGTAGTTAACATCTCAACACGGAGAGAGAGAGAGACACGCAAACTCCAAATATACAGCAGCAGGCGTCAGGGTCGGGATCGAACGCACGACTTCCTGTATACCAGGCGAGGTAGTTAACATCTCACCACGGAGAGAGAGAGACACGCAAACTCCAAATATACAGCAGCAGGCGTCAGGGTCGGGATCGAACCCACGACTTCCTGTATACCAGGCGAGGTAGTTAACATCTCACCACGGAGAGAGAGACACGCAAACTCCAAATATACAGCAGCAGCAGGCGTCAGGGCCGGGATCGAACCCACGACTTCCTGTATACCAGGTGAGGTAGTTAACATCTCACCACGGAGAGAGAGAGACACGCAAACTCCAAATATACAGCAGCAGCAGGCGTCAGGGCCGGGATCGAACCCACGACTTCCTGTATACCAGGTGAGGTAGTTAACATCTCACCACGGAGAGAGAGACACGTAAACTCCAAATATACAGCAGCAGGCGTCAGGGTCGGGATCGAACCCACGACTTCCTGTATACCAGGTGAGGTAGTTAACATCTCACCACGGAGAGAGAGAGACACGCAAACTCCAAATATACAGCAGCAGCAGGCGTCAGGGTCGGGATCGGATCGAACCCACGACTTCCTGTATACCAGGTGAGGTAGTTAACATCTCACCACGGAGAGAGAGAGAGACACGCAAACTCCAAATATACAGCAGCAGGCATCAGGGTCGGGATCGAAGCCACGACTTCCTGTATACCAGGCGAGGTAGTTAACATCTCAACACGGAGAGAGAGACACGCAAACTCCAAATATACAGCAGCAGGCGTCAGGGTCGGGATCGAACCCACGACTTCCTGTATACCAGGCGAGGTAGTTAACATCTCACCACGGAGAGAGAGAGACACGCAAACTCCAAATATACAGCAGCAGGCGTCCGGGTTGGGATCGAACCCACGACTTCCTGTATACCAGGTGAGGTAGTTAACATCTCACCACGGAGAGAGAGAGACACGCAAACTCCAAATATACAGCAGCAGGCGTTAAGGTCGGGATCGAACCCACGACTTCCTGTATACCAGGCGAGGTAGTTAACATCTCACCACGGAGAGAGAGAGAGACACGCAAACTCCAAATATACAGCAGCAGGCGTCAGGGTCGGGATCGAACCCACGACTTCCTGTATACCAGGCGAGGTAGTTAACATCTCACCACAGAGAGAGAGAGACACGCAAACTCCAAATATACAGCAGCAGGCGTCAGGGTCTGGATCGAACCCACGACTTCCTGTATACCAGGTGAGGTAGTTAACATCTCACCACGGAGTTACGAGGGCTTCCAGGCATATTTATGACCATTAGCCCTCTCATTGTGTGCAATAACAGCCTGTGTGATGAATTTGGGGAACTTTTTCACTACATCATGAATATATGAATAAGTATAGACGTGTAAGTCACGTGTGACTGTGTATATGCATTACTCTGTGTCTGACGTGTAGGTGGTGTGGATATAATTTTTTTCTGTCTGCAGCTGTCGCTTGGTCTGATGGAGCAAAGGCGCTCAGCACAGCTCAGTACGGCAAGGCAACAATGCGACCGGCGTGGATACAGCACGGAGCGGACTGGAAATTTGACACAGCACCAGAGAACTCACGCAGGAGAGAAACCCTTCAAGTGCAGTGTGTGTGTGAAGGCATTTTCACGGTCATATTATCTTAAAAGACACCAGAGAGCACACACGGGAGAGAAACCCTTCAAGTGTAGTGTGTGTGGGGTGGCATTTTCACAGTCAAATAATCTTAAAAGACACCAGAGAACACACATAGGAGAGAAACCTTTCAAGTGTACTCTGTGCGGGAAGGCATTTGCACAGTCATCTTCTCTTAAAAAACACCAGAGAATACACACGGGAGAGAAACCCTTCAAGTGCATTGTGTGTGGGAAGGCACTTTCACGGTCATCTGTTCTTAAAAGACACCAGAGAACACACACAGGAGAGAAACCTTTCAAGTGTACTCTGTGCGGGAAGGCGTTTTCTTTTTTACATCATCTCGTAAGACACCAGAGAACACACACGGGAGAGAAACCCTTCAAGTGCAGTGTGTGTGGGAAGGCATTTGCACATTCATCTACTCTTGTAACACACCAAAGAACACACACGGGAGAGAAACCCTTCAAGTGCACTGTGTGTGGGAAGGCATTTTCACAGTCATCTTCTCTTATAAAACACCAGAGAACACACACGGGAGAGAAACCCTTCAAGTGCACTGTGTGTGGGAAGGCACTTTCACGGTCATCAGATCTTAAAAGACACCAGAGAACACACACGGGAGAGAAACCCTTCAAGTGCATTCTGTGCAGGAAGGCGTTTTCAGATTCTTCCAATCTTCAAGTACACCAGAGAAGACACAAGCATCAGAAGATCCACAAGGACTGGAGTGTGAAATCAGCTTGTGAAAGTCAAAGTGCTGCAATGAGCCCATCCCTCATCAAACAAGAACCGGAAGAAAATCCCAGCTTGGACACTTTTAAAGGTACCAAGGTGAAATATGAAGAGGTGAAGGTGGAATGTGAAGAAGTGATGGTGAAGAGTAAAGAAGTGAAGGTAAAGTGTGAAGATGAAGATTCAAGTCCAGAATGTGACCTTCACATGGATGGAGGCAACGTGCAGCAGGAGGAGAATTCTGACTGAGGCAGAGCGAGGCAACTCCCAGCAGTTTGTGGAAGTGGAGGTGTCGGTGGACTTCCTCCGAGACAATACAAAGTGAAATGGGGACCCGGTAAATGTGTAAGCCAGAGACGATGTCGCTCCAATAGATGCACCTTTGTCACAGGCCTTTAATGACAATAACGTGAAGTTGAACACTCAGTTCCTAGGTTCAATCTGCAGGGTAAGGGTGGCCAGTCTTTGTGGACCTGTGTGTTGGGTATATCTCTGAGAGCCAATAAGCTTCCAAGCATTCACGATGTTATAATTGCTTTTACATGGTGCTGACTTAATCCGCTCAGCAACTCGGAGTTTTGTATCGTACCTCGTCTCAAACATTCTAAGAGCACCCCAAGTAGCAGCTGCCCCTGTGTGGCACAAGGTGGTGGCCCTGCACCGGCCTGAATATTGTCAAGAGCCTGTCAGTAGGGGGCGATGATTGATCTGTCATCTCAGCTGTGTCGTTTGTAGGTAATGTTTAGAATTTGCTAAATTTTTGACCCAGACGCCAACATGCAAAGGCCTACTCGTTTTGAATTGCACAATTGTGTGTTTCACATCCACTGTTCAGTAGAGGGTGCATTCTTGAAATAGCTCCTTGTTAATAAGATGTTATCTAAACTAAATTGTTCAATTTTGGAAGAAGGTAATCAACCAGGTAGGGTGTTGACTGTTGTGTTGGGTGACTGTGTTGTGTTGCATTATATTTATAAGTTCACTATGTTTGTGTTTTCATTCACTTGTACCTGACGATGGTTGCTTGTGTTCCAATCGAAACGTCGTTTTCTATTAAATTTCGTTCTACGTGACTACTGAAAGAACCAAAGAATAAGATGTTATCTGATGCAGTATATTTCACTGCAGTAATTCAATTTTGTGCATATGCCTGTCAATAATTTAGAATGAAAACTTGTCTGTGTGCGTACATGTAACACACACTGTACGTACACAATGCACACACACAGTGTACACACACAGTGTACACACACAGTGCGTACACACACTGTGTGTACACACAGTGTCCATCGTCCCTTTGATGCGGTGAAGTTGTCCTGTCCCATTAGAAAAACACCCCCTAAGCATGTTTCCACCTCCATGTTTGACGGTGGGGATGGTGTTCTTGGGGTCATAGGCAGCATTTTTCCTCCTCCAAAGACGGCGAGTTGAGTTGATGCCAAAGAGCTCCATTTTGGTCTCATCTGACCACAGCATTTTCACCCAGTTGTCCTCTGAATCATTCGGATGTTCATTGGCAAACTTCAGACGGGCATGTAAATGTGCTTTCTTGAGCAGGGGACCTTGTGGGCGCTGCAGGATTTCAGTCCTTCACGGCGTAGTGTGTCACCAACTTTTTCTTGGTGACTATGGTCCCAGCTGCCTTGAGATCATTGACAAGATCCTCCCGTGTAGTTCTGGGCTGATTCCACACCGTTCTCATGATCATTGCAACTCCACGAGGTGAGATCTTGCATGGAGCCCCAGGCCGAGGGGATTGACATTTCTTTTGTGTTTATTCCGTTAGCGAACATATATCGGTGGCATTGCCCCAGAAAACAGTCAACAAAACTGTGTCTCCGTCTCTTTATTTCGTCGTGTCGCCTGGTTGACTTAGGGGCTGGGGCGGGGAAACCAGCATACGCTCGCATTACAATTACTTCACGTAGCTGCACTGTTCATGAACATCAGCGGGTCAATGTTGCGATGGACCTCAGTTTTGCACAGGACACTTTTGCTTTGATAGAGCATTTTAATGACCTGTGATACCTTGATAATGCATGTGGTCATGAAAGTCCGTTTTGTACTGATAATTGGCTTTGCAGAGTTGAATACTGTCAGCACAATGATGTTAGCTGTGGCCTGGATTCGAACTCGGGCCGCCAGGTTCATAGCGAAGCGTCGCAAACGGAATGATCCTCAGTCGTGATTTATTGTAAGGCGGAGTTGTGCACCATCTGATGAGCGTGTAATGCATTGGACAATGCAAGCGGTGTAAATTCATTTCTGATATTGATGAGACCATATACAATGAGTGTCTGTGCAAGAATGTGAAAGTCAATCAATATCAATCAAAAATTAGCAAACTGTCATTTTGTACTTTATTGCATAATTTGTAAACGTGAACATTTTTTAACGTAATTATGCATTATTTGCAAAAGTTACCACCCCTTGCATGGTTAATGCAAAATGTGCATTTGTG
>WFAB01002008.1:32500-62500 GCA_018977245.1 Lethenteron camtschaticum
ACATACACTCACACTCACACACAAACTCACTCTCAGACTCACACACACAGACTCGCTCTAACACTCAGACTCACACACACAGACTCACTCTAATACTCAGACTCACACATACACTCGCTCTCAGACTTTCAGACTCGCACACACTCGCGGCGTTGCTCCGTGTTCGGTNGGGGGGGGGATGTCACGAGTGGGCGTGTTTACCTTCCCCCACCCTCCCCGATATCTTAAAACAATCGCGGAGATTCTTATTCCCGTCGAAAAGCTACGAGGTTAGTCACGCAACTTCACAGCTCAGTTAAAACATTTAAATATTTATGTTTACTATTTTGTATCACTCTTATATAGGGATTAAGTTATGTTTGATGATAGTAAATATACACTATGCACCACGATTTTTCCCTGGGTAAAAAGTGTTATTTTTATATTGCCTAAGCCTCCTAAGTATATAAGATGGCTATTATTCCCATACATGTTGCTTTTGTGACCAGAACTTTATATAAAGGAAAGAATTACACAAATGCACACGTTTTCTCCTAGCAAAATAGGTCCATTTGTAAATATCACTGTCCGTGTCAAAAAAATTAAGTTTGAGGGGAATTTTCTCCAATTTGTAACTTTTGAGATGTCAGCGTATAGAAAATAACACTACCCAGGGACTAACACATGTGTAGTTTTTGGTAGTGAGGGTGAGTGGTTGTTGTGAGGGTGAGTGGTGAGGGTGAGCAGTGAGGGTGAGCAGTGAGGGTGAGTGGTGATTGGTGAGGGTGTGATTGGTGAGGATGAGTGGTGAGTGGTCAGGGTGACTGGTGAGGGTGAGTGGTGAGCGGTGAGGGTGAGTGTTGAGGGTGAGTGGTGAGTAGTGATGGTGAGTGGTGAGCATGACTGGTGAGTGGTGAGGGAGAGTGGTGAGGGAGAGTGGTGAGGGTGAATGGTGAGGGTGAGTGGTGAGGGTGAGTGGCAAGTGGTGAGGGTGAGTGGTGATTGGTGAGGGTGTGATTGGTGAGGATGAGTGGTAAGGGTGAGTAGTGAGGGTGAGTGGTGAGCAGTGAGTGGTGATTGTTGAGGGTGTGATTGGTGAGGATGAGTGGTGAGTAGTGAGGGTGAGTGGGGAGGGTGAGTGGCGGTTGTGAGTGGTGATTAGTGAGGGGTGAGGATGAGGTTGAGTGGTGAGGGGAGGTTGAGTGGTGAGGGTGAGTGGTGAGCGGTGAGGGTGAGCAGTGAGGGTGAGTGGTAATTGGTGAGGGTGTGATTGGTGAGGATGAGTGGTGAGGGTGAGTAGTGAGGGTGAGTGGTGAGCGGTGAGGGTGAGTGTTGAGGGTGAGTGGTGAGTAGTGATGGTGAGTGGTGAGCATGACTGGTGAGTGGTGAGGGAGAGTGGTGAGGGTGAATGGTGAGGATGAGTGGTGAGGGTGAGTGGCAAGTGGTGAGGGTGAGTGGTGATTGGTGAGGGTGTGATTGGTGAGGATGAGTGGTGAGGGTGAGTAGTGAGGGTGAGTGGTGAGCAGTGAGGGTGAGTGGTGATTGTTGAGGGTGTGATTGGTGAGGATGAGTGGTGAGTAGTGAGGGTGAGTGGGGAGGGTGAGTGGCGGTTGTGAGTGGTGATTAGTGAGGGGTGAGGATGAGGTTGAGTGGTGAGGGAGGTTGAGTGGTGAGGGTGAGTGGTGAGCGGTGAGGGTGAGCAGTGAGGGTGAGTGGTAATTGGTGAGGGTGTGATTGGTGAGGATGAGTGGTGAGGGTGAGTAGTGAGGGTGAGTGGTGAGCGGTGAGGGTGAGTGTTGAGGGTGAGTGGTGAGTAGTGATGGTGAGTGGTGAGCATGACTGGTGAGTGGTGAGGGAGAGTGGTGAGGGTGAATGGTGAAGGTGAGTGGTGAGTGGTGAGGGTGAGTGGCAAGTGGTGAGGGTGAGTGGTGATTGGTGAGGGTGTGATTGGTGAGGATGAGCGGTGAGTAGTGAGGGTGAGTGGGGAGGGTGAGTGGCGGTTGTGAGTGGTGATTAGTGAGGGGTGAGGGTGAGGTTGAGTGGTGAGGGTGAGTGGTGAGCGGTGAGGGTGAGCAGTGAGGGTGAGTGGTAATTGGTGAGGGTGTGATTGGTGAGGATGAGTGGTGAGTGGTGAGGTGAGTAGTGAGGGTGAGTGGTTGTTGTGAGGGTGAGTGGTGAGAGTGAGTGGTGAGGGTGAGTGGTGAGCGTGAGTGGTGAGGGTGAGGGGAAGGGTGAGTGGTGAGGATGAGGGTGGAGTGAGGTGAGTGGTGAGTGGTGAGGGTGAGTGGTGAGGATGAGTGGTGAGTAGTGAGGGTGAGGGTGAGGTGAGTGGTGAGGGTGAGTGGCGGTTATGAGTGGTGATTAGTGAGGGGTGAGTGGTGAGGGTGAGCGTGAGTGGTGAGTGGTGAGTGGTGAGGGTGAGCAGTGCGGGTGAGTGGTGATTGGTGAGGGTGTGATTGGTGAGGATGAGTGGTGAGTGGTCAGGGTGAGTGGTGAGCGGTGAGGGTGAGTGGTTGTTGTGAGGGTGAGTGGTGAGGTTGAGTGGTGAGGGTTAGTGGAGAGTGGTGAGTGGTGATTGGTCAGTGGTGATTGGTGAGGATGAATGGTGAGTAGTGAGGGTGAGGTTGTGTGGTGAGGGTGAGTGGTGGTTGTGACGGTGAGTGGTGAGGGTGAGTGGTGAGGCTGAATGGTGAGGCTGAATGGTGAGAGTGAGTGGTGAGTGGTGAGGGAGAGTGGTGAGGGAGAGTGGTGAGGGTTAGTGGTGAGGGTGAGTGGTGATGGAGGGTGGTGATGGAGATTGGTGAGGGAGGTTGGTGAGTGGTGAGTTGTGAGGGTGAATGGTGAATAGTGAGTGGGAGTGGTGAGTGGTGAGGATGAGTGGTAAGGGTGAGTTGTGAGTGGTGAATGGTGAGGGTGAATGATGAGTACAGTCAATATGCACTGCTGTTATCATACCAGGTACCACCACCACAATATGTACTCCTCTCATCATAGCAGATACCACCACAGCAGTATGCACTGCTGTAATCATAGCAGGTTCCACCACAATATGCACTGTTGTCATCATAACAGGTACCAACACAGCAGTATGCACTGCTGTAGTGATAGCAGGTACGACCTCAGTCGGTATACACTGCTGTAGTGATAGTAGATACTGCTATCGAGTTGGTAGATACCGCTATAGTAAATACTAAAACAGTCAGTATATACCACTACAGTCAGTCAATACTGCTACAGTCAGTATATACTACTATACAGTCAGTACATACTGCTACGGTGAGTAGCTACTAGAGTCAGTAGATACTATTATAGAGTGAGTAGATACTGCTATAGATGTTGTAGTTATAATAGCAGTGGATACACAGAGTCAGCAGATACACAGTTATTACGAGTATATAGTCGGTAGATACTAGTACCCAGTAAATACACTAGGTCAGTAGTTATTACAGTCACTAAATACTACTACACAGTCAGTAGCTACACATGGCTCAGTAGATACTACGGTACAGTCAGTAGATACTACTACAGAGTCAATAGATACCACTTCCTCTGTTGTATGTAAGGTGTTGTTAGTATATATACCTACGAGGGGTAAAGATATTTTTGAGGGGGGGAGACCACAATTTTCGGAAACATTTTGACATCAACTATTTACCCCACACTTTCTACAACTTTTTGGACTTGTGAAAGCCTCTTATATATTTGTTGGTGGAAAAATGTACAAACAGCCCACCGGGCTTTGACAATACCTTAGTATCTGTGTATATATATGTAAGGTTTTTAAGAAAGATATTTTTCACCCGGGCAAAGCCGGGTACTTCCGCTAGTACCTAATAAATGAACTTGAACTTGAACAACAACAAGGTGGGTGGGTGGAGGTTTTGTCAACGCGTGTGTCTCAATGTTTTGACTTAAAACTTTCGTAACTGCAGCAATTCATATTCGTAAAGTCACGGAGATAGAAAATAAACTAACAGATAAAGATATTAAATTAAATAAAAAATTGAAATTAAAGCAAAAAAACCCACGACGTTTTGACCGCAACACAGGTGGTCTTTCTTTAATTTAATTATCTGTTAATTGTATTTGCTATCTACGTGACTTTACCGAAAGAACCAAGACTACGTGTGTCAATGTCTGTCAAACACGCTGAGCGCGTGCTGATGTTGATTCTAAATGTGGAGGGGACAAGCCCTGCTGCTGTTGACCATGGCACTGTGACTGTGTGTGTGTGTGCCAGTGTGAAGTCTATTCACTCTGTTGAACACGCACGTTATGTCAAAACAATATTATATCTTCTTGCTTCTTTCGGTAAAGTCACGTAGAAGGGAAATAATACAAATAATACAAATAAAACATACTAAAATAATATAACAATATACTAAAATATTTAAATAATATGGTCATATAATATTATATTTCAATGTAAAGCTTTCGTGACTGCAGGGATTCATCTTCTTGGTTCTTTCGGTAAAGCCACGTAGAAGGGAAATAACAAAATAATACAAATAAAACATAATAATATAAAATATTGTATTAGTTTTATTTTATTATTTCCCTTCTACGTGACTTTACCGAAAGAACCAAGAAGATGAATCCCTGCAGTCACGAAAGCTTTAAATCAAAAGTTAAATTTCAGTTTAGTCTATGGGTCTCAACCATGTGTCTCTGTGGGTCTTTATGTGTATCTGTGAGTTTCTATGTGTCTCTGTGTGACTCTGTGGGTCTCTATGGGTTTCTATTAATCTCCATAGGTATCTATTCATCTCGATGTATCTCTATGGGTCTCTGTGTGTCTCTGTGGGTCTCTATGGGTTTCTATTAATCTCCATGGGTCTCTATTCATCTCGATGTATCTCTATGGGTCTCTGTGTGACTCTGTGGGTCTCTATGGGTTTCTATTAATCTCCATGGGTCTTTACTCATCTCGATGTATCTCTGTGGGTCGAAATGGAAACAGGAAGTTATCACAGCACACACGTGCAGCAGCAGAAGTCAGATCTGTTCATCCCCAGCATTCAAGGACATCTCAGGCTGGCTTCACACCTCTGAGTTGCGATTGAACATTAATTAATGCATTTCTGCACAACACAAACAGTGTTGGTTTCAACACCCTTTGCGATGTCAGCTGAATTTTGCTCTTAGAAATATTCCTTTCATAGCCAGACAGCTGAAATTGTGTGCTTGGAATTTTGGGTTCACATTCAGATTTATGACTATTTGCCCTCTCATTGTGTGCCATAACAGCCCGTGTGATGAATTTGGGAAACTTTTTCACTACATCATGAATATATGAATAAGTATAGACGTGTAAGTCACGTGTGACTGTGTATATTTGCATTCCTCTGTGTCTGACGTGTAGATGTTGTGGATTTTCTTTATTTCTGTCTGCAGCTGTCGCTTGGTCTGATGGAGCAAAGGCGCTCAGCACAGCTCGGTGCGGCAAGGCAACAATGCGACCAGCGTGGATACAGCACGGAGCGGACTGGAAATTTGACACAGCACCAGAGAGCACACACAGGAGAGAAACCCTTCAAGTGCACTGTGTGTGGGATGGCATTTGCATGGCCATCATTTCTTCAGATCCACCAGAGAACACACACAGGAGAGAAACCCTTCAAGTGCAGTGTGTGTGGGAAGGCGTTTTCACGGTCATCTACTCTTATAAAACACCAGAGAACACACACGGGAGAGAAACCCTTCAAGTGCAGTGTGTGTGGGAAGGCGTTTGCACAATCACCACATCTTCAAGCACACCAGAGAACCCACACGGGAGAGAAACCCTTCAAGTGCAGTGTGTGTGGGAAGGCATTTTCAATGTCATCTTCTCTTATAAAACACCAGAGAACCCACACGGGAGAGAAACCCTTTAAGTGCAGTGTGTGTGGGAAGGCATTTTCACGGTCATTTCTCTTAAAAAACACCAGAGAACACACACGGGAGAGAAACCCTTCAAGTGCAGTGTGTGTGGGAAGGCATTTTCACGGTTATCTCTTATAAAACACCAGAGAACACACACGGGAGAGAAACCCTTCAAGTGCAGTGTGTGTGGGAAGGCGTTTGCACAATCACCACATCTTCAAGCACACCAGAGAACCCACACGAGAGGGAAACCCTTCAAGTGCACTGTGTGTGGGAAGGCATTTTCACGGTCATCTTCTCTTATAAAACACCAGAGAACACACACGGGAGAGAAACCCTTCAGGTGCACTCCGTGCGGGAAGGCGTTTGCACAGTCAGAACATCTTCATGTACACCAGAGAATGCACAAGCATCAGAATATCCACCAGGAGTGGAGTCTGAAATCAGCTTGTGAAAGTCAAAGTGCTGCAATGAGCCCATCCCTCATCAAACAAGAACCGGAAGAAAATCCCAGCTTGGACACTTTTAAAGGTAACGAGGTGAAATATGAAGAGGTGAAGGTGAAATGTGAAGAGGTGATGGTGAAGAGCGAAGAAGTGAAGGTAAAATGTGAAGATGAAGATTCAACTCCAGAATGTGACCTTCACATCGATGGAGGCAACGTGAAGCAGGAGGAGAATTCTGACTGTGAGGCAGAGTAAGGCAACTCCAAGCATCTTCTTGGTTCTTTCGGTAAAGTCACGTAGAAGGGAAGTAATACAATAATACAAATAAAACATGATCAAATAATTCTCACGACGTTTCGGCCACAACGCAAGCAGCCGTCCTTAGGTGAAAGAACCAAGAAGATTAATCCCTGCAGTCACGAAAGCTTTAAATCGAAACTCCCAGCAGTTTGTGGAGGTGTGGGTGGACTTCCTAGACAACACAAAGTCAAATGGAGACCCGGTAGATGTGTCAGCCTGAGACGATGTCGCTGCAATAGATGCACCTTTGTCACAGGCCTTTAATGACAATAACGTGAAGTTGAACACTCAGTTCCTAGGTTCAACCTGCAGGGTAAGAGCGAGTGGCCAGTTACTGCAGCTACATACTATTAACACTCCTTCCCTTTGTTAATGCTACCCTATCCCCTTCCTTTGATGCTGCTAATTCTGCATAATGCACGGGCATAAGAAGTACTAATCACATACCTGCATTTCTCATAAATATGCTAAATGCCTCTTGATTTGCAAATTCCTTTGTCAAGGCACCCAGCTTATATATATGCTCCAAGCTCGTGTGCTGTTTCATTCAGACGCTGTCACCTCGACAGACCTGGTTTTTACCTGAGGACGGCTGCTTGCGTTGTGGCCGAAACGTCGTGAGAATTGTTTTATTTTTATTATTTTATTACTTCCCTTCTACGTGACGACTTTACCGAAAGAAGCAAGACGAGTGGCCAGTCTTAGTGGACCTGTGGGTTGAGTCAATCTCTCACCAGGAGCGAGAGCCAATAAGCCCCAAGCATTCACGATGTTCTCATCATAATTGCTGTTGCATGGTGCTTGTCTGAAACACTCGAAGAGCATCCCCAAGTAGCAGCTGCCCCTGTGTGGCAGAAGGTGGTTGCCCTGCACCGGCCTGCGTGTTGTCAAGAGCCTGTCAGTAGTGGGCGATGATTGATCTGTTATCTCAGCTGTGTCGTTAGTCGGTAATGTTTAGAATTAGCTACATTTTTGACCCAGACGCCAACTTGCAAAGGCCTACTCGTTTTGAATTGCACAATTGTGTGTTTCACATCCACTGTTCAGTAGAGGGTGCATTCTTTAAATAGCTCCTTGTTAATAAGATGTTATCTAAACTATATTGTTCAATTTTGGAAGAACGTAATCAACCAGGTAGGGTGTTGACTGTTGTGTTGGCTGACTCTTGTGTTGTGTTGCATTATATTTCTAAGTTCACTATGTTTGTTTTCTCATTCAATTGTTGTACCTGACGATGGTTGCTTGTGTTCCAATCGAAACGTCGTATTCTATTAAATTTCGTTCTACGTGACTTTACTGAAAGAACCAGAGAATAAGATGTTATCTGATGCAGTATATTTCACTGCAGTTATTAAATTTTGTGCATATGCCTGTCAATAATTTAGAATGAATACTTGGCTGATTGTGTGCGTACATGTAACACACACTGTACGTACACAATGTACACACAGAGTACACACAGAGTACACACACAGTGTACACACACACAGTGTACACATACACATAGTGTACACACACGCACAGTGTACACACACACAGTGTACACACACACACAATGTACACACACGCACTGTGTATACACACTGTGTATACACAGTGTGTACACACACACACTGTGTATACACAGTGTACACACACACAGTGTACACACACACAGTGTATATACACACACACAGTGTACACACACAGTGTACACACACTGTACACACACACTGTGTACACACACACACAGTGTACACACACACAGTGTGCACACACACAGTGTACACACACAGTGTACACACACAGTGTACACACACACACAGTGTACACACACACTGTGTACACACACAGTGTACACACACACACAGTGTACACACACACAGTGCACACACACAGTGTACACACACACACAGTGTACACACACACACACAGTGTACACACACCCAAGGGGTCTCTGTTCAAGAGATGGAGCAATGGAAAATGGATCTAAATCAACTTAGACTCCAACCCCGCTCTGTGACGTCACCACTCAGCATTACGTCATCCGCGTGGAACGCCAGGGAGGTGTACCTCGCTAGTGACGTCATGTCACCAAGGATTTCACCCCCCTCCGCCCAGTCCCCTGCGCTCTTGAACGTGACGTCACCTCCGCCTCGGTCACTGCAGAGATCGTTCCAGTTGCCAATCCTTATTTGGGCAAAGCCACGCCAGTGACTGGCGGCTCATTAACATAAAGAGTTCGTTAAAGACGTCACCAGTTTATTGCGACGGTCTCATTAACATAATTTATTCATATTCTCATTTAGTTACAGAGCCGCTCGTTGTAGGAGGGGCGTGTCTCGTGCCCAGGAAGTGACGTCATGTCACCTACTACCGCGTGACGTCACGGGGTAACAGGAAGCTGTCGCCCCGCGCGTGCAGTGAAATCCGAGGTGAGAAATTCTCATCGTCGTGGTGGTTGTTGTTGTGGTTGTTGTTGTTGTGGTTGTTGTTTACCAAGGTAGAGCCTCGCTCTCTCTCTCTCGTAGGGATGCCACTAGAGCAGCAGCAGCAGCTTGTGAATCGATGTCCAAGTTGGAACTTTACAACGCGGGGCCTAGACACGCGGGGCCTTGCCTCCTGCCCTCGCCTGGTCGCGTTTGCTTTAATTCCCTCCCTTAAGTTTAATTTGTCTTCACGCGGCTCGCTACCTTGTCACTTTGGTTTACTGTAGATATTAACGCAGTTTTTTTTTCGTTTTTTACCAGCCCAAGCCCGCTTGAGCTGCTGTACCGCTCTTGTTTACAGAAGCTACCTGCCCACAACAACAACAAGGTGGGTTTTGTCAACGCGTGTGTCAATGTTTAGACTTAAAACTTTAGTAACTGCAGCAATTCATATTCTTGGTTCTTTCGGTAAAGTCACGGAGATAGAAAATTTAATAAAAATAACATAATAAAATGAATAAAAGTAAACAAAATTGTAAATAAATAAATAAGACCCACGACGTTTCTATCACAACAAAAGTGGCATTTATTCTGATTTCATTATCTGTTGTTATTGTCTATCTACGTGACTTTACCGAAAGAACCAAGAATACGTGTGGAAATGTGTATCGGTCAAAGAGGCTAAACACGTGCTGATGTTGACTCTAAATGTGGAGGGGAAACCCGGGAGATTCGGAGGAAAATCCACGCGACCACGGAGAGAGAGACACGCAAACTCCAAATATACAGCAGCAGCAGCAGGCGTCAGGGTCGGGATCGAACCCACGACTTCCTGTATACCAGGCGAGGTAGTTAACATCTCACCACGGAGAGAGAGAGACACGCAAACTCCAAATATACAGCAGCAGGCGTCAGGGTCAGGATCGAACCCACGACTTCCTGTATACCAGGCGAGGTAGTTAACATCTCACCACGGAGAGAGAGAGAGAGACACGCAAACTCCAAATATACAGCAGCAGCAGCAGGCGTCAGGGTCGGGATCGAACCACGACTTCCTGTATACCAGGCGAGGTAGTTAACATCTCACCACGGAGAGAGAGAGACACGCAAACTCCAAATATACAGCAGCAGGCGTCAGGGTCAGGATCGAACCCACGACTTCCTGTATACCAGGCGAGGTAGTTAACATCTCACCACGGAGAGAGAGAGACACGCAAACTCCAAATATACAGCAGCAGCAGCAGGCGTCAGGGTCACGATCGAACCCACGACTTCCTGTATACCAGGTGAGGTAGTTAACATCTCACCACGGAGAGAGAGACACGCAAATTCCAAATATACAGCAGCAGGCGTCAGGGTCGGGATCGAACCCACGACTTCCTGTACACCAGGTGAGGTAGTTAACATCTCACCACAGAGAGAGAGACACGCAAACTCCAAATATACAGCAGCAGCAGGCGTCAGGGTCGGATCGAACCCACCACTTCCTGTACACCAGGCGAGGTAGTTAACATCTCACCACGGAGAGAGAGAGAGAGACACGCAAACTCCAAATATACAGCAGCAGCAGGCGTCAGGGTCGGATCGAACCCACGACTTCCTGTATACCAGGCGAGGTAGTTAACGTCTCACCACGGAGAGAGAGAGAGACACGCAAACTCCAAATATACAGCAGCAGGCATCAGGGTCAGGATCGAACCCACGACTTCCTGTATACCAATTGAGGTAGTTAACATCTCACCACGGAGAGAGAGAGACACGCAAACTCCAAATATACAGCAGCAGCAGGCGTCAGGGTCGGATCGAACCCACAACTTCCTGTATACCAGGCGAGGTAGTTAACATCTCACCACGCAGAGAGAGAGAGAGACACGCAAACTCCAAATATACAGCAGCAGGCGTCAGGGTCGGGATCGAACCCACGACTTTCTGTATACCAGGCGAGGTAGTTAACATCTCACCACGGAGAGAGAAACACGCAAACTCCAAATATACAGCAGCAGCAGGCGTCAGGGTCGGGATTGAACCCACGACTTCCTGTATACCAGGCGAGGTAGTTAACATCTCACCACGGAGAGAGAAACACGCAAACTCCAAATATACAGCAGCAGGCGTCAGGGTCGGGATCGAACCCACGACTTCCTGTATACCAGGTGAGGTAGTCAACATCTCACCACGGAGAGAGAGAGAGAGACACGCAAACTCCAAATATACAGCAGCAGGCGTCAGGGTCGGGATCGAACCACGACTTCCTGTATACCAGGTGAGGTAGTTAGCATCTCACCACGGAGATACGAGGGCTTCCAGGCATATTTATGACCATTTGCCCTCTCATTGTGTGCAATAACAGCTTGTGTGATGAATTTGGGAAACTTTTTCACGACATTATGAATATATGAATAAGTATAGACGTGTAAGTCACGTGTGACTGTGTTTTTGCATTCATCTGTGCCTCGATACTGACGTGTAGGTGGTGTGGATATTATTTTTTTCTGTCTACAGCTGTCGCTTGGTCTGATGGAGCAAAGGCAGTCAGCACAGCTCGGTACGGCAAGGCAACAATGCGACCAGCGTGGATACAGCACGGAGCGGACTGTAAATTTGACACACCACAGAGAGCACACACAGGAGAGAAACCCTTCAAGTGCACTGTGTGTGGGAAGGCATTTGCATGTCCATCTGCTCTTCAGACCCACCAGAGAGCACACACAGGAGAGAAACCCTTCAAGTGCAGTGTGTGTGGGAAGACGTTTGCACATTCATCAAATCTTCATGTACACCAGAGAACACACACGGGAGAGAAACCCTTCAAGTGCAGTGTGTGTGGAAAGGCATTTTCACTGTCATCTCTTATAAAACACCAGAGAACACACACGGGAGAGAAACCCTTCAAGTGCAGTGTGTGTGGGAAGGCATTTTCACGGTCATTTCTCTTAAAAACACCAGAGAACACACACAGGAGAGAAACCCTTCAAGTGCACTGTGTGTGGGAAGGCATTTACACAGTCATCAAATCTTAAAAAACACCAGAGAACCACACGGGAGAGAAACCCTTCAAGTGCAGTGTGTGTGGGAAGGCATTTTCACGGTCATCTTCTCTTATAAAACACCAGAGAACACACACGGGAGAGAAACCCTTCAAGTGCAGTGTGTGTGGGAAGGCGTTTGCACAATCACCACATCTTCAAGCACACCAGAGAACCCACACGGAGAGAAACCCTTCAAGTGTACTGTGTGTGGGAAGGCATTTTCACGGTCATCTTCTCTTATAAAACACCAGAGAACACACACGGGAGAGAAACCCTTCAGGTGCACTCCGTGCGGGAAGGCGTTTACAGTCAGAACATCTTCATGTACACCAGAGAATGCACAAGCATCAGAATATCCACCAGGAGTGGAGTCTGAAATCAGCTTGTGAAAGTCAAAGTGCTGCAATGAGCCCATCCCTCATCAAACAAGAACCGGAAGAAAATCCCAGCTTGGACACTTTTAAAGGTAACGAGGTGAAATATGAAGAGGTGAAGGTGAAATTGAAGAGGTGATGGTGAAGAGCGAAGAAGTGAAGATAAAATGTGAAGATGATGATTCAAATCCAGAATGGACCTTCACATCGATGGAGGCAACGTGAAGCAGGAGGAGAATTCTGACTGTGAGGCAGAGTAAGGCAACTCCAAGCATCTTCTTGGTTCTTTCGGTAAAGTCACGTAGAAGGGAAGTAATACAATAATACAAATAAAACATGATCAAATAATTCTCACGACGTTTCGGCCACAACGCAAGCAGCCGTCCTTAGGTGAAAGAACCAAGAAGATTAATCCCTGCAGTCACGAAAGCTTTAAATCGAAACTCCCAGCAGTTTGTGGAGGTGTGGGTGGACTTCCTAGACAACACAAAGTCAAATGGAGACCCGGTAGATGTGTCAGCCTGAGACGATGTCGCTGCAATAGATGCACCTTTGTCACAGGCCTTTAATGACAATAACGTGAAGTTGAACACTCAGTTCCTAGGTTCAACCTGCAGGGTAAGAGCGAGTGGCCAGTTACTGCAGCTACATACTATTAACACTCCTTCCCTTTGTTAATGCTACCCCTATCCCCTTCCTTTGATGCTGCTAATTCTGCATAATGCACGGGCATAAGTAGTACTAATCACATACCTGCATTTCTCATAAATATGCTAAATGCCTCTTGATTTGCAAATTCCTTTGTCAAGGCACCCAGCTTATATATATGCTCCAAGCTCGTGTGCTGTTTCATTCAGACGCTGTCACCTCGACAGACCTGGTTTTTACCTGAGGACGGCTGCTTGCGTTGTGGCCGAAACGTCGTGAGAATTGTTTCATTTTTATTATTTATTACTTCCCTTCTACGTGACGACTTTACCGAAAGAAGCAAGACGAGTGGCCAGTCTTAGTGGACCTGTGGGTTGAGTCAATCTCTCACCAGGAGCGAGAGCCAATAAGCCCCCAAGCATTCACGATGTTCTCATCATAATTGCTGTTGCATGGTGCTTGTCTGAAACACTCGAAGAGCATCCCCAAGTAGCAGCTGCCCCTGTGTGGCAGAAGGTGGTTGCCCTGCACCGCCTGCGTGTTGTCAAGAGCCTGTCAGTAGTGGGCGATGATTGATCTGTTATCTCAGCTGTGTCGTTAGTCGGTAATGTTTAGAATTAGCTACATTTTGACCCAGACGCCAACTTGCAAAGGCCTACTCGTTTTGAATTGCACAATTGTGTGTTTCACATCCACTGTTCAGTAGAGGGTGCATTCTTTAAATAGCTCCTTGTTAATAAGATGTTATCTAAACTATATTGTTCAATTTTGGAAGAACGTCATCAACCAGGTAGGGTGTTGACTGTTGTGTTGGCTGACTCTTGTGTTGTGTTGCATTATATTTCTAAGTTCACTATGTTTGTTTTCTCATTCAATTGTTGTACCTGACGATGGTTGCTTGTGTTCCAATCGAAACGTCGTATTCTATTAAATTTCGTTCTACGTGACTTTACTGAAAGAACCAGAGAATAAGATGTTATCTGATGCAGTATATTTCACTGCAGTTATTAAATTTTGTGCATATGCCTGTCAATAATTTAGAATGAATACTTGGCTGATTGTGTGCGTACATGTAACACACACTGTACGTACACAATGTACACACAGAGTACACACAGAGTACACACACAGTGTACACACACACAGTGTACACATACACATAGTGTACACACACGCACAGTGTACACACACACAGTGTACACACACACACAATGTACACACACGCACTGTGTATACACACACTGTGTATACACAGTGTACACACACACACTGTGTATACACAGTGTACACACACACAGTGTACACACACACAGTGTATATACACACACACAGTGTACACACACAGTGTACACACACTGTACACACACACTGTGTACACACACACAGTGTACACACAGTGTGCACACACACAGTGTACACACACAGTGTACACACACACAGTGTACACACACACACAGTGTACACACACAGTACACACACACAGTGTACACACACACACAGTGTACACACACACAGTGCACACACACAGTGTACACACACACACAGTGTACACACACACACACAGTGTACACACACCCAAGGGGTCTCTGTTCAAGAGATGGAGCAATGGAAAATGGATCTAAATCAACTTAGACTCCAACCCGCTCTGTGACGTCACCACTCAGCATTACGTCATCCGCGTGGAACGCCAGGGGAGGTGTACCTCGCTAGTGACGTCATGTCACCAAGGATTTCACCCCCTCCGCCCAGTCCCTGCGCTCTTGAACGTGACGTCACCTCCGCCTCGGTCACTGCAGAGATCGTTCCAGTTGCCAATCCTTATTTGGGCAAAGCCACGCCCAGTGACTGGCGGCTCATTAACATAAAGAGTTCGTTAAAGACGTCACCAGTTTATTGCGACGGTCTCATTAACATAATTTATTCATATTCTCATTTAGTTACAGAGCCGCTCGTTGTAGGAGGGGCGTGTCTCGTGCCCAGGAAGTGACGTCATGTCACCTACTACCGCGTGACGTCACGGGTAACAGGAAGCTGTCGCCCGCGCGTGCAGTGAAATCCGAGGTGAGAAATTCTCATCGTCGTGGTGGTTGTTGTTGTGGTTGTTGTTGTTGTGGTTGTTGTTTACCAAGGTAGAGCCTCGCTCTCTCTCTCTCGTAGGGATGCCACTAGAGCAGCAGCAGCAGCTTGTGAATCGATGTCCAAGTTGGAACTTTACAACGCGGGGCCTAGACACGCGGGGCCTTGCCTCCTGCCCTCGCCTGGTCGCGTTTGCTTTAATTCCCTCCCTTAAGTTTAATTTGTCTTCACGCGGCTCGCTACCTTGTCACTTTGGTTTACTGTAGATATTAACGCAGTTTTTTTTTCGTTTTTTACCAGCCCAAGCCCGCTTGAGCTGCTGTACCGCTCTTGTTTACAGAAGCTACCTGCCCACAACAACAACAAGGTGGGTTTTGTCAACGCGTGTGTCAATGTTTAGACTTAAAACTTTAGTAACTGCAGCAATTCATATTCTTGTTCTTTCGGTAAAGTCACGGAGATAGAAAATTTAATAAAAATAACATAATAAAATGAATAAAAGTAAACAAAATTGTAAATAAATAAATCCACGACGTTTCTATCACAACAAAAGTGGCATTTATTTGATTTCATTATCTGTTGTTATTGTCTATCTACGTGACTTTACCGAAAGAACCAAGAATACGTGTGGAAATGTGTATCGGTCAAAGAGGCTAAACACGTGCTGATGTTGACTCTAAATGTGGAGGGGAAACCCGGGAGATTCGGAGGAAAATCCACGCGACCACGGAGAGAGAGACACGCAAACTCCAAATATACAGCAGCAGCAGCAGGCGTCAGGGTCGGGATCGAACCCACGACTTCCTGTATACCAGGCGAGGTAGTTAACATCTCACCACGGAGAGAGAGAGACACGCAAACTCCAAATATACAGCAGCAGGCGTCAGGGTCAGGATCGAACCCACGACTTCCTGTATACCAGGCGAGGTAGTTAACATCTCACCACGGAGAGAGAGAGACACGCAAACTCCAAATATACAGCAGCAGCAGCAGGCGTCAGGGTCACGATCGAACCCACGACTTCCTGTATACCAGGTGAGGTAGTTAACATCTCACCACGGAGAGAGAGACACGCAAATTCCAAATATACAGCAGCAGGCGTCAGGGTCGGGATCGAACCCACGACTTCCTGTACACCAGGTGAGGTAGTTAACATCTCACCACAGAGAGAGAGACACGCAAACTCCAAATATACAGCAGCAGCAGGCGTCAGGGTCGGGATCGAACCCACCACTTCCTGTACACCAGGCGAGGTAGTTAACATCTCACCACGGAGAGAGAGAGAGAGACACGCAAACTCCAAATATACAGCAGCAGCAGGCGTCAGGGTCGGGATCGAACCCACGACTTCCTGTATACCAGGCGAGGTAGTTAACGTCTCACCACGGAGAGAGAGAGAGACACGCAAACTCCAAATATACAGCAGCAGGCATCAGGGTCAGGATCGAACCCACGACTTCCTGTATACCAATTGAGGTAGTTAACATCTCACCACGGAGAGAGAGAGACACGCAAACTCCAAATATACAGCAGCAGCAGGCGTCAGGGTCGGGATCGAACCCACAACTTCCTGTATACCAGGCGAGGTAGTTAACATCTCACCACGCAGAGAGAGAGAGAGACACGCAAACTCCAAATATACAGCAGCAGGCGTCAGGGTCGGGATCGAACCCACGACTTTCTGTATACCAGGCGAGGTAGTTAACATCTCACCACGGAGAGAGAAACACGCAAACTCCAAATATACAGCAGCAGCAGGCGTCAGGGTCGGGATTGAACCCACGACTTCCTGTATACCAGGCGAGGTAGTTAACATCTCACCACGGAGAGAGAAACACGCAAACTCCAAATATACAGCAGCAGGCGTCAGGGTCGGGATCGAACCCACGACTTCCTGTATACCAGGTGAGGTAGTCAACATCTCACCACGGAGAGAGAGAGAGACACGCAAACTCCAAATATACAGCAGCAGGCGTCAGGGTCGGGATCGAACCCACGACTTCCTGTATACCAGGTGAGGTAGTTAGCATCTCACCACGGAGATACGAGGGCTTCCAGGCATATTTATGACCATTTGCCCTCTCATTGTGTGCAATAACAGCTTGTGTGATGAATTTGGGAAACTTTTTCACGACATTATGAATATATGAATAAGTATAGACGTGTAAGTCACGTGTGACTGTGTTTTTGCATTCATCTGTGCCTCGATACTGACGTGTAGGTGGTGTGGATATTATTTTTTCTGTCTACAGCTGTCGCTTGGTCTGATGGAGCAAAGGCAGTCAGCACAGCTCGGTACGGCAAGGCAACAATGCGACCAGCGTGGATACAGCACGGAGCGGACTGTAAATTTGACACACCACCAGAGAGCACACACAGGAGAGAAACCCTTCAAGTGCACTGTGTGTGGGAAGGCATTTGCATGTCCATCTGCTCTTCAGACCCACCAGAGAGCACACACAGGAGAGAAACCCTTCAAGTGCAGTGTGTGTGGGAAGACGTTTGCACATTCATCAAATCTTCATGTACACCAGAGAACACACACGGGAGAGAAACCCTTCAAGTGCAGTGTGTGTGGAAAGGCATTTTCACTGTCATCTCTTATAAAACACCAGAGAACACACACGGGAGAGAAACCCTTCAAGTGCAGTGTGTGTGGGAAGGCATTTTCACGGTCATTTTCTCTTAAAAAACACCAGAGAACACACACAGGAGAGAAACCCTTCAAGTGCACTGTGTGTGGGAAGGCATTTACACAGTCATCAAATCTTAAAAAACACCAGAGAACCCACACGGGAGAGAAACCCTTCAAGTGCAGTGTGTGTGGGAAGGCATTTTCACGGTCATCTTCTCTTATAAAACACCAGAGAACACACACGGGAGAGAAACCCTTCAAGTGCAGTGTGTGTGGGAAGGCGTTTGCACAATCACCACATCTTCAAGCACACCAGAGAACCCACACGGGAGAGAAACCCTTCAAGTGTACTGTGTGTGGGAAGGCATTTTCACGGTCATCTTCTCTTATAAAACACCAGAGAACACACACGGGAGAGAAACCCTTCAGGTGCACTCCGTGCGGGAAGGCGTTTACACAGTCAGAACATCTTCATGTACACCAGAGAATGCACAAGCATCAGAATATCCACCAGGAGTGGAGTCTGAAATCAGCTTGTGAAAGTCAAAGTGCTGCAATGAGCCCATCCCTCATCAAACAAGAACCGGAAGAAAATCCCAGCTTGGACACTTTTAAAGGTAACGAGGTGAAATATGAAGAGGTGAAGGTGAAATTTGAAGAGGTGATGGTGAAGAGCGAAGAAGTGAAGATAAAATGTGAAGATGATGATTCAAATCCAGAATGGGACCTTCACATCGATGGAGGCAACGTGAAGCAGGAGGAGAATTCTGACTGTGAGGCAGAGTAAGGCAACTCCAAGCATCTTCTTGGTTCTTTCGGTAAAGTCACGTAGAAGGGAAGTAATACAATAATACAAATAAAACATGATCAAATAATTCTCACGACGTTTCGGCCACAACGCAAGCAGCCGTCCTTAGGTGAAAGAACCAAGAAGATTAATCCCTGCAGTCACGAAAGCTTTAAATCGAAACTCCCAGCAGTTTGTGGAGGTGTGGGTGGACTTCCTAGACAACACAAAGTCAAATGGAGACCCGGTAGATGTGTCAGCCTGAGACGATGTCGCTGCAATAGATGCACCTTTGTCACAGGCCTTTAATGACAATAACGTGAAGTTGAACACTCAGTTCCTAGGTTCAACCTGCAGGGTAAGAGCGAGTGGCCAGTTACTGCAGCTACATACTATTAACACTCCTTCCCTTTGTTAATGCTACCCCTATCCCCTTCCTTTGATGCTGCTAATTCTGCATAATGCACGGGCATAAGTAGTACTAATCACATACCTGCATTTCTCATAAATATGCTAAATGCCTCTTGATTTGCAAATTCTTTGTCAAGGCACCCAGCTTATATATATGCTCCAAGCTCGTGTGCTGTTTCATTCAGACGCTGTCACCTCGACAGACCTGGTTTTTACCTGAGGACGGCTGCTTGCGTTGTGGCCGAAACGTCGTGAGAATTGTTTCATTTTTATTATTTTATTACTTCCCTTCTACGTGACGACTTTACCGAAAGAAGCAAGACGAGTGGCCAGTCTTAGTGGACCTGTGGGTTGAGTCAATCTCTCACCAGGAGCGAGAGCCAATAAGCCCCCAAGCATTCACGATGTTCTCATCATAATTGCTGTTGCATGGTGCTTGTCTGAAACACTCGAAGAGCATCCCCAAGTAGCAGCTGCCCCTGTGTGGCAGAAGGTGGTTGCCCTGCACCGGCCTGCGTGTTGTCAAGAGCCTGTCAGTAGTGGGCGATGATTGATCTGTTATCTCAGCTGTGTCGTTAGTCGGTAATGTTTAGAATTAGCTACATTTTTGACCCAGACGCCAACTTGCAAAGGCCTACTCGTTTTGAATTGCACAATTGTGTGTTTCACATCCACTGTTCAGTAGAGGGTGCATTCTTTAAATAGCTCCTTGTTAATAAGATGTTATCTAAACTATATTGTTCAATTTTGGAAGAACGTCATCAACCAGGTAGGGTGTTGACTGTTGTGTTGGCTGACTCTTGTGTTGTGTTGCATTATATTTCTAAGTTCACTGTTTTCTCATTCAATTGTTGTACCTGACGATGGTTGCTTGTGTTCCAATCGAAACGTCGTATTCTATTAAATTTCGTTCTACGTGACTTTACTGAAAGAACCAGAGAATAAGATGTTATCTGATGCAGTATATTTCACTGCAGTTATTAAATTTTGTGCATATGCCTGTCAATAATTTAGAATGAATACTTGTCTGATTGTGTGCGTACATGTAACACACACTGTACGTACACAATGTACACACAGAGTACACACAGTACACACACAGTGTACACACACACAGTGTACACATACACACATAGTGTACACACACGCACAGTGTACACACACACAGTGTACACACACACACAATGTACACACACGCACTGTGTATACACAGTGTACACACACACAGTGTACACACACACACTGTACACACAGACAGTGTATATACACACACAGTGTACACACACTGTACACACACACTGTGTACACACACACACAGTGTACACACACACAGTGTGCACACACACAGTGTACACACACAGTGTACACACACAGTGTNCACACACACACACAGTGTACACACACACTGTGTACACACACACAGTGTACACACACACACAGTGTACACACACACAGTACACACACAGTGTACACACACACACAGTGTACACACACACAGTGTACACACACCCAAGGGGTCTCTGTTCAAGAGATGGAGCAATGGAAAATGGATCTAAATCAACTTAGACTCTAACCCCGCTCTGTGACGTCACCACTCAGCATTACGTCATCCGCGTGGAACGCCAGGGGAGGTGTACCTCGCTAGTGACGTCATGTCACCAAGGATTTCACCCCCCTCCGCCCAGTCCCCTGCGCTCTTGAACGTGACGTCACCTCCTCCTCGGTCACTGCAGAGATCGTTCCAGTTGCCAATCCTTATTTGGGCAAAGCCACGCCAGTGACTGGCGGCTCATTAACATAAAGAGTTCGTTAAAGACGTCACCAGTTTATTGCGACGGTCTCATTAACATAATTTATTCATATTCTCATTTAGTTACAGAGCCGCTCGTTGTAGGAGGGGCGTGTCTCGTGCCCAGGAAGTGACGTCATGTCACCTACTACCGCGTGACGTCACGGGGTAACAGGAAGCTGTCGCCCCGCGCGTGCAGTGAAATCCGAGGTGAGAAATTCTCATCGTCGTGGTGGTTGTTGTTGTGGTTGTTGTTGTTGTGGTTGTTGTTTACCAAGGTAGAGCCTCGCTCTCTCTCTCTCGTAGGGATGCCACTAGAGCAGCAGCAGCAGCTTGTGAATCGATGTCCAAGTTGGAACTTTACAACGCGGGGCCTAGACACGCGGGGCCTTGCCTCCTGCCCTCGCCTGGTCGCGTTTGCTTTAATTCCCTCCCTTAAGTTTAATTTGTCTTCACGCGGCTCGCTACCTTGTCACTTTGGTTTACTGTAGATATTAACGCAGTTTTTTTTTCGTTTTTTACCAGCCCAAGCCCGCTTGAGCTGCTGTACCGCTCTTGTTTACAGAAGCTACCTGCCCACAACAACAAGGTGGGTGGGGTTTTGTCAACGTGTGTCAATGTTTTGACTTAAAACTTTAGTAATTCATATTCTTCGTTCTTTCGGTGAAGTCACGTAGATGGAAAATTTAGTAAAAATAACATAATAAAATGAATAAAAGTAAACAAAATTGTAAATAAATAAATCCACGACGTTTCGATCGCAACACAAGTGTCCTTTATTTGATTTTATTATCTGTTGTTATTGTCTATCTACGTAACTTTACCGAAAGAACCAAGAATACGTGTGGAAATGTGTATCGGTCAAAGACGCTGCACGCGTGCTGATGTTGACTCTAAATGTGGAGGGGAAACCCGGGAGATTCGGAGGAAATCCACGCGACCACGGAGAGAGAGACACGCAAACTCCAAATATACAGCAGCAGCAGCAGGCGTCAGGGTCGGGATCGAACCCACGACTTCCTGTATACCAGGCGAGGTAGTTAACATCTCACCACGGAGAGAGAGAGACACGCAAACTCCAAATATACAGCAGCAGCAGCAGCAGGCGTCAGGGTCGAGATCGAACCCACGACTCCCTGTATACCAGGCGAGGTAGTTAACATCTCACCACGGAGAGAGAGAGACACGCAAACTCCAAATATACAGCAGCAGGCGTCAGGGTCGGGATCGAACCCACGACTTCCTGTATACCAGGCGAGGTAGTTAACATCTCACCACGGAGAGAGAGAGAGAGACACGCAAACTCCAAATATACAGCAGCAGGCGTCAGGGTCGAGATCGAACCCACGACTCCCTGTATACCAGGCGAGGTAGTTAACATCTCACCACGGAGAGAGAGAGACACGCAAACTCCAAATATACAGCAGCAGGCGTCAGGGTCGGGATCGAACCCACGACTTCCTGTATACCAGGCGAGGTAGTTAACATCTCACCACGGAGAGAGAGACACGCAAACCCCAAATATACAGCAGCAGGCGTCAGGAATCCACACCCTTTAGTTCTTTCGGTGACGTCACGTGGGTCGAAAAATTATAGATCACGGCGTTTCGATCGCAACACAAGCGATCGTCATCAGGTGTGACAACCACCACCATCACCACTTTCACCATCACCACCATCACCACCATCATTACCACCACCATCACCACTTTCACCATCACTTTCATCACCACCACATCACCACCACCATCATCACCACCATCACCACCATCATTACCACCACCATCACCACTTTCACCATCACTTTCACCACCACCACCATCATCACCACCACCATCACTTTCACCACCATCATCACCACCACCACCATCATCACCAACTGAGGTAGACGCCAACTTCAGCAGTTATTGACGTGGTCCCAGCTGATGGCGATTGCTTGCGTTGCGATCGAAACCTCGTGATCTATTATTTGTAGGTAATGTTTAGAATTTGCTACGTTTTGACCCAGACGCCAGCATGCAATGGACTACTCGTTTTGAATGACACAATAGTATGTGTTAAAATAGCTTCTTGTTAATATGATGTTACCTGATGCAGTATGTTTCGCTGCAGTAATTCAATTTTGTTAATATGCCTGTCAATAATTAAGAATGAAAACTTGTCTGATTGTGCGTGTACATGTAACATTTTGTCAATGAGGGTCAAACATGAAGTGTTCAAATCTAGAGTGATTAAGTGATGTTTGGACAAAGTGTGTGTGTCTGGAAGTAACCTGTACAGATCACTCAGGCGAGATCATTCATCAGTTACAAGGCATACCACTTTAAAGTTGCACGTAGAGATACATTCTCTACAACACGAATTATAATTTTGCATTCACGCAAGCACCCGATGCTCCGTTTTGAAGTTTTAAAATGAAACGTCTTTGAATTGTGTTGTGTTTTGAATTGTATTTCTTCATTAAAAGCTTATATCGTTTTACATCTGGAAGACTTCGTTGAAAAGGACATTCCGTGTGAATTTCCTCTCGTCGTTAAGTAGATAACTTTGCTGGGGGTTCATTTCGCCGCGGACTGTCACCTGCTTGGGATCGCGGGATCGCGGGATCGTGAGAAGGCGACACGGAGCCGGCCGTGCGACAAGATTGCGGATCGATTTCACGATCGAGGGTCTGTCCCTGCGCCTCCGTCGTCCGTGCAGGGGGCGCGTGGAGCAGAGGTCGCAAACGGGTTTTGATTCCTTACTCGTGTAGAGGAGTAGAGGAGAGTGGTGGCGTAGCGTGCGCTGTCCGGTGCGGTGACATCACGGGACGTGGGGTCGCACGCACTGGGCAGTGCACGTGACATCACCCCTCCTAGGGTATTTAAGGGAGACCCCGTGACGTAAGCGGGGTCACTGGAGGAACGGGGATAGTAGAAGGGGTAAGAGGGAACCTGGGATAGTGATACGTGTTAATAAACCCTGGCGGAAGCCCCTAACTCACCTCCGTCTCCGAGTACGTCCGTCGGAACTCCACAACAACTGGTGTCAGTAGTTTACACAGTCGCCACAATGTCTAAAGCGGGCGCACGGCGTAAGAACCCACCGGCACATCACTTGGAGGGTGCCGAAGGCGGAGAGGAGGCTCCAGCAGTGACCCCAGAGCCCGGGACCCCGGTGACGGTCCCCATGGAGACGAGCGGGCCGGAGCGGGAGGAGTCGGCTGCGGGGAGTGCCAGCTCACCGCCGCCGCCAGAGACTGAGAGCATCCCCGCAACTCTGCTGCAGCAGCTCCTGCAGGCGGTGGGGCAGCTGACCGTCAGGTTGGCCGAGGTGGAGGCGCGGACGCGGCCAACCGGCCCGCACTCGGGACGGGAGCAACCGTCAACCGCCATCGTTGAAACCGCCGCCGTTTTCCCAGCGACCGCTCCACCGGAAATGGCCGCCATGTTGGCTGCGACGCAATCCGCGGCGGCCATGTTGGCTCGGGAGCCGTATGCGGCCGCTGCTACGGCTGCGACGCGGCGGCCGGCGGACATTGTTGCTGCGACGCCGCAAGTCGGCGCCATGGCTGCCATGGCGACCGCGACGCCGCGTCTCTCCACCGACGCGGCCGGGTTTCTCGGTACGCCGCTCCTGCGGGACCAGCCGCCGGCGACGACGCGGCTCCACATCAAGCTGCGCCCGCCGGGGGACCCCGGGTAAGTACGCGCGTGCCGTCCTCGCCGGGCTGCCGGGGTGGGCAGCGGCAGCTGCCGCTGCCCCGTACATCGCCGTGCCGCCGGAATGGGCCGCGGGTGCTGCCGCGGCTCCACCTGTTGCCGCGCTCACGGGGCCGGCCACCGGCGATGCCGCGGCTCTGCACCTCGCCGTGCCTGCGTCCCTTGTCATGGATGCCGCCGCGGCTCCGTATTATACTGCCGCGTCTTCGGCGTGGCCCGGGGAGGCCGCAACGCCGTGGTGCCTCGCCGCGTCGCGGGACGACGCTGTGGCTTCGTACGCCACCGCTGACAGGTGGGTCGCGAAAGCGCAGGCGCCTTCACACCTCGCTGCGTCTACGGCGTGGCCCATGGGGGCCGCAGCACCACCGCACCTTTCCGCGTCTTCGGCGTGGCCTGCGGGAGCCGCAATGCTGCCACCGCCGCACCACGTCGCGTCCGCCGGGTGGCCCGCCAGGTGCCGCTTGGCTTCCATACCTCGCGGCGCCGCGCGGCCAATGGCAGCGCCGGTTACCCGACATTACGCCGTTTGTCGCGCAAGGGGCGACTGGTCGGCCTTCCAGGACCGGTTCGACGTGGCATACATGTCGGTCGGCTGGTCCATGGAGGAGGCCTTGCCGGCACTTCCGACCTGCTTGGACGAAAGGGCTCTGCAGGCCTTCAAGTCCATCCATCCGGCCAATCGGGCTACACTCCCGGCGGCCTATATCCAAATGGCCAACGTTTTTGAGCCGCCGTCCACCGCGCAGCTAAAATTTTCATTGCGGCGGCGGGAGGAGGGGGAACTACCGCTGGCCTTCCGCTGCTCGCTCCTGGCCCTGGCGCAGGCTGCATACCCTGACCTGTATGGCAGGGCACTTGATTCTATGGCCTTGGGGAAGCTGCTTGACCTGGCAAGGGAGCTAGGAATTGCTCTGTCGATCAACAATGATCGGCAGATCACATCCTTGGCGGTCGCCGAAAACATTCAGGCGCACCTCTCCCTCCGCCAACGGCCTCAGATGGCGGCGTGTGCGGGGGTCCCGGCGCCGGACGGGGGCGCCACCTTTCAGGGGGTGGACACCCTCGCGGCCCTGGCGATGCCGATCATCGAGGAAGGGGGGCGGGTGGTCGCCGTCCGGAGCAGCGGGGCGGCCGGGACCTTCCCGTCCGCAGGAGGTGGACACGGTGGCCTGCTTCCGCTGTTGAGCGGGCTGCCGGGCCTTTGGAAAAGGGACTCCACCTTCTCCCAGACCCTCCTTGGCATCGGGTCCGGGCCCCAGGCGAGTCGCGACGCATCATCTGCGCGGCCGCTCCCTTCACCTCATGCATCTAGCGGGGCTAGGGCCCATCGTCATGGGGTTGTTCTCGAAGGGTCGGGTGCACCACCGTCATCACCCCCTCAATGGCCCAGACAGACCCGCCACTGGGATGCGCTTGCGCATAGGATGGTGGCGGCAGCTGCCGGCTCCTCAGCGGTGGCAGGATATGTGCAAGGGGTGCACGTTCGCCTCCTGGTGGATACGGGGGCGTCGGCCACCATTATTTCTGAGGCCATTTTTGGGCTGCTACCCCGCAGCGTGGGTCCGTTAAGGCCGGTTCGCGGGGCTTGTGTCGCCGCGAACAGCGGCAGTTTGGGCATCTTGGGCCACGTTGTAGCGTCGGTTCGGGTTGACGAGATTGAGTTGGCCGGGCCTATTTTGGTCTCCAGGACCTTGGCAGTGCCATGCCTCTTGGGGACCGACTTTTTGTCTAGGATGCCCATCCGAATTCTCATTGATCAGGGCTGTGTGGAAATGCCATCAGGGAGGCGGCTGCAATTCCTACAATTGCCTACCGTCCTGTCTCCCTTGGTTGCCGGTGTACGGGCCTTGAATAAAGCGCCGGTGACCGTACCACCGGCGTCACAAATCCTGATACCCCTTAGGTTGCGCAAACCGCTCGAAATGGGCTCCACGGAGACGGGTATCCTCCTGTCCCCGTCAAGCTACTTTTCAAGGACGAAGGCGTTGGTGGGTGCCTTGACAGCCGTGTCGGGGGGCCAGGACCTTTTTTTGTAGGTCCTAAATTCGGGACCCTTGCCGGTCGTAGTCCCGGCCGGCGCCGTCCTGGCACACGCGACCCTGGCTCCTCCACCCGAGAGCGCTGCCCCGGATGGAGGGGTCGTGTCGGGCGTGATGCGCACGGGGACCCCGACGCATCATGGATCGCCACGTTGTGCGACGAGAATGCCTCATTGTCCTCCGGGGAACGTCGGCAACTCCGCGACCTCATTGAGCGGTTCACCGATGTGTTCAGCCAAAGTAAGTTTGATCTGGGTCGCACTACTCTTTTGGACCACCACATAGACACGGGCGACGCGGCCCCTATTCGACTTAATTCCCACCGCTTTAGCCCAGCGGAAAAAGATCATGTCCGCTCGGCTGTCGAGGAAATGTTGGCGGCGGACATCATCTCCCCATCTACTAGTCCTTGGGGTGCCCCCATTGTGCTAGTCAAGAAACGGGACGGGAGTCTCCGGTTCTGCGTCGATTTTCGTAGATTGAACAAGATCTCGGTGGCTGATGCATATCCATTGCCTCGCATGGATGATTCCCTGGACGCCCTCTCGGGCGCGCGGTTCTTTTCGACTTTAGATTTGCTCTCCGGCTTCTGGCAATTGCCACTGGATGAGGCCTCTAGACCCAAAACAGTGTTCCGCACACCGCAGGGGTTGTTAGAGTTCAATCGGCTTCCTATGGGTCTCCATTCGGCCCCGGCCACCTTCCAGCGTCTCATGGAGATGGTCTTGGTGGGGCTGCAGTGGGAGTCTTGTCTAATCTACTTGGATGACGTTATTGTTTTTGGCCGTACGTTTGGCGAGCACTTGCAATGCCTTGAGGCGGTGTTCGTCAAAGTGCGTGCTGCTGGCTTGAAATTCAAACCCCAGAAATGCCACTTGCTACAACCATCGGTGAGGTATTTGGGACACATTGTTAGCACGTCAGGTGTCGCCACGGACCCGGATAAAACGGCTTGAGTCCGGACGTGGCCGACTCCCACATCTGTCGCGGAGGTGCGTAGCTTCGTTGGCTTCGCATCGTACTATCGCCGGTTTGTCCGCGATATTGCGACAATTGCGAAGCCACTGCATGCCCTTTCCGCCAAAGGCCAAAGGTTTCACTGGGGCGTGGAGGAGGAGGCGGCTTTTGCGGCGCTTCGCACGGCCTTGGCGGATGCGCCGCCCTTGGGGTACCCGGATTTTTCGAAACCCTACCTGCTCGATACCGATGCTAGCGACACGGGAATTGGGGCTGTCCTGGCCCAGGTGGTCGACGGGGTTGAGAGGGTGGTAGCCTATGGCAGTCGCGTTCTGTCCTCGACGGAACAGCGATATTGTGTGACCCGGAGGGAGCTTTTGGCCAAAGTTTATTTTGTTCAGTTGTATAGACCATATTTGTACGGTAGGCTGTTTACGGTCTGAACCGACCACGCGGCCCTGCAATATTCGCTGATGATTAGTCAGCCCTCGGGTCAGCTGTTTCGCTGGCTCGAAGTGTTCCAGGATTACCCCTTTGATGTAATCCACAGGAAGGGGACACAGCATGGAAATGCGGACGATTTATCCCGATTGCCGGCAGGCGGCGGGTGTGCTTGCGCCCTGGGCTCTAGCCATTGCAAGGCCCCAGGGGACGCCACGGCCCAGTTGGTCACGTCGGCCGAGGCGGCCACCCCTCCAGGTGCGGCGGCGCCCGCGGATTTCGGCCTTGGACTTTCCCGGGAGGTATGGTCCAGCTTGCAGATGGAGGATTCCTCTCTGCTGAAGCTACGGCGCCGTGTTGGGCATAAGGCCCGGAGCTCAGCTTCGTCGGCTGCCCCGGCGATCGCCGTGCATGACGGACTCCTCATGCATTGGGATGCTCAATTGGAACACTATTGTGTGGTTGTGCCCACTAGCCTGCGTGGTAAATTAACCCGAGCCATTCACGAGAAGCTTATGCACCTTGGCTACCACAAGACCTTATTGACCCTTAAGCGGGACTATTACTGGCCGGGTGTTGAGGGTGACGTGGCACTGATTTTGAAGGGTTGCCACGACTGCGCGCGGAGGAAGGCCTCAGTTGTCCGGGACCGGGCCTCGCTGCAGTCCATCCGGGTTTCTCGCGTTAATGAGCTCGTGGCGCTCGACATTTTGGGGCCATTCCCTGCATCCCAACGGGGCCACAAATACCTCTTGGTGGGCGTTGAGTACCTCACACGTTGGCCCATGGCATGGCCTTTGGTCGATCAGTCGGCCTCTTCTATCACCGAGGCCTTCGTCCAGGGGTACGTGTTTGACAAGGGCGCACCGGAACAATTGTTGACTGACCAGGGGCGGAATTTCTCGTCTAGGTTGCTCAAGGAGGTGTGTGACCTCCTTGGCACCAAGAAAATCCGCACCTTGCCCTACCACCCCCAGTCAGACGGGATGGTAGAGCGCTTGAACCGCACCCTTACATCCATGCTGTGCCACCAGGTGAACACGTCCCAGTCAGACTGGGACCTGTTCGTCCCGGGGGTCTTGGCGGCGTATCGGTTGGCCCCTCAAGCCTCGCCTTTTTATGCCTCGCCTTTTTATTTGATGTACGGTAGGGAACCGGAGCCCCCGGTGCACGTCCAGATGGACGTTGGCTCCTCCAAGAAGGGGTCGGCGGTGCCGACCCCTTTGAAGGTCGCGCTTGACCGGCTGCGCGAGGCGCGACAGGCCGCTGCCGAGAATTCCGCAAGCCAGCAGGCGGCTATTGAGCGGCTGCCCAAACACCAGGCAGCTGGCCTCCCGTGGGTAGCGGGTCAAAAAGCGTGGCTGCATTGTCCCCAGGTCCCCGTTGGCACATCGGCCAAATTGCATCGCCCTTGGCAGGGCCCCGTGGAGGTTGTGGAGGTCCGCCGGCCGCAATGCGTCCGGATTCGGTTTGGTCGCCGGCAGTGGATAGTGCACCCGTCCCAGCTCAAACGTTATGTTCCATCTACCCTGGGGATCCACCCCCAATTCCAGAGCGGCCGGCTGATGATGTATCCGGCGTGCCTGACCGGCCGGGTCTCGACGGAGGTGACGTCCGACCTGTGTGTGTGCCCCCAGGCCCCTCCCGAGTGAGGCCGACAGAGACCCCCCGGTCACCGGAGGCCACGGCGGTGGGCCTGTTGCCCGCTGACGGGCCACCTGCACGGGTGGCGGACACCGCACGGGGGAGCGGGCCAGCAGCGCATACCCGCTCGAGGGGATGCGGCTCCGGTGACGGCCCTGATGGCCGTTCAGCGGGCCCAGCCCCTGGCGCCCATTCGGCGCTATCCGGCGGATGAGGCCTTCGGGCTCTATTTGTTTTGGTTTTTTGTTGTTGCGGTTGTTGTTACTGTTCTGCTTGAAGGGCCGTGCTGCCCTAAGGTTGAGTTTTCTAGCAGCCGGGTTTACCTTCAGGCACACGAACTCGTGATTATTCGGTCTTCGGTCTGGTGTGGGGCCCCGCTTGCGGGTTGATTGCAGCCGGGTCGGCTGTTTTTTTTCACGGGGGGGGGGGGGGCGATGTAGAGGAGTAGAGGGGAGTGGTGGCGTCGTGTGCGCT
>WFAB01002009.1:0-65401 GCA_018977245.1 Lethenteron camtschaticum
GTGGTCACGTTGATGAGGAATCGTGACACGTGACGAGGCTGTGGTCACATTGATGAGGAATCGGTAACACGTGACGGGGCTGTGGTCACGTTGATGAGGAATCATGACACGTGACGAGGCTGCGGTCACGTTGAGGAGGAATCGGGACACGTGACGAGGCTGTGGACACGTTGAAGAGGAATCATGACACGTGACGAGGCCGTGGTCACGTTGATGAGGAATCGGGGCACGTGACGAGGCTGTGGTCACGTTGATGAGGAATCGGTGACGCGTGATGAGGCTGTGGTCACGTTGATGAGGAATCGGTGACGCGTGATGAGGCTGCGGTCACATTAATGAGGGATCGTGACACGTGACGAGGCTGTGGTCACGTTGATGAGGAATCGGGGCGCGTGACGAGGCCGTGGTCACGTTGATGAGGAATCGGTGACACGTCACGAGGCTGTGGTCACGTTGATGAGGGATCGGTGACACGTGACGAGCCTGTGGTCACGTTGATGAGGAATCGTGACACGTGACGAGGCTGTGGTCACGTTGATGAGGAATCGTGACACGTGATGAGGCTGTGGTCACGTTGATGAGGAATCGGTGACACGTGACGAGGCTGTGGTCACGTTGAGGAGGAATCGGTGGCGCGGGACGAGGCTGTGGTCACGTTGATGAGGAATCGGTGACGCGTGACAAGGCTGTGGTCACGTTGATGAGGAATCGGTGACACGTGACGAGGCTGTGGTCACGTTGATGAGGAATCGGTGACACGTGACGGGGCTGTGGTCACGTTGATGAGGAATCATGACACGTGACGAGGCTGCGGTCACGTTGAGGAGGAATCGGGACACGTGACGAGGCTGTGGACACGTTGAGGAGAATCGTGACACGTGACGAGGCTGTGGTCACGTTGAGGAGGAATCGTGACACGTGACGAGGCTGTGGTCACGTTGATGAGGAATCGGTGACGCGTGACGAGGCTGTGGCCACGTTGATGAGGAATCGGTGACACGTGACGAGTCTGTGGTCACGTTGATGAGGGATCGTGACACGTGATGAGGCTGTGGTCACGTTGATGAGGAATCGGTGACACGTGACGAGGCTGTGGTCACGTTGAGGAGGAATCGGGGCACGTGACGAGGCTGTGGCCACGTTGATGAGGAATCGGTGGCGCGTGATGAGGCTGCGGTCACATTGATGAGGAATCGTGACACGTGACGAGGCTACGGTCACGTTGATGAGGAATCGTGACACGTGACGAGGCTGTGGTCACGTTGAGGAGGAATCGGTGACACGTGACGAGGCTACGGTCACGTTGATGAGGAATCGTGACACGTGACGAGGCTGTGGTCACGTTGATGAGGAATCGTGACACGTGACGAGACTGTGGTCACGTTGAGGAGGAATCGGTGACACGTGACGAGGCTACGGTCACGTTGATGAGGAATCGGTGACGTGTGACGAGGCCGTGGTCACGTTGATGAGGAATCGGTGACACGTGACGAGACTGTGGTCACGTTGATGAGGAATCATGACACGTGACGAGGCTGTGGTCACGTTGCGGAGGAATCGGTGACGCGTGACGAGGCTGTGGCCACGTTGATGAGGAATCGTGACACGTGACGAGGCTGCGGTCACGTTGAGGAGGAATCGGGGCACGTGACGAGGCTGCGGTCACGTTGAGGAGGAATCGTGACACGTGACGAGGCTGTGGTCACGTTGATGAGGAATCGTGACACGTGACGAGGCTGTGGTCACGTTGATGAGGGATCGGGACACGTGACGAGGCTGTGGTCACGTTGATGAGAGATCGTGACACGTGACGAGGCTGTGGTCACGTTGATGAGGAATCGTGACACGTGACGAGGCTGTGGTCACGTTGATGAGGAATCATGACACGTGACGAGGCTGTGGGCACGTTGATGAGGAATCGTGACACGTGACGAGGCTGCGGTCACGTTGATGAGGAATCGTGACACGTGACGAGGCTGTGGTCACGTTGATGAGGAATCGGGGCGCGTGACGAGGCTGTGGTCACGTTGAGGAATCGGTGACGCGTGACGAGGCTGTGGTCACGTTGATGAGGAATCGTGACACGTGACGAGGCTGTGGTCACGTTGATGAAGAATTGGTGACGCGTGACGAGGCTGTGGTCACGTTGAGGAGGAATCGGTGGCGCGGACGAGGCTGTGGTCACGTTGATGAGGAATCGTGACACGTGACGAGGCTGTGGTCACGTTGATGAGGGATTCTGACACGTGACGAGGCCGTGGCCACGTTGATGAGGGATCATGACGCGTGACGAGGCTGCGGTCACGTTGATGAGGAATCGGTGACGCGTGACAAGGCTGTGGTCACGTTGATGAGGAATGGTGACACGTGACGAGGCTGTGGTCACATTGATGAGGAATCGGTAACACGTGACGGGTTGTGGTCACGTAGATGAGGAATCATGACACGTGACGAGGCTGCGGTCACGTTGAGGAGGAATCGGACACGTGACGAGGCTGTGGACACGTTGAAGAGGAATCATGACACGTGACGAGGCCGTGGTCATGTTGATGAGGAATCGGGCACGTGACGAGGCTGTGGTCACGTTGATGAGGAATCGGTGACGCGTGATGAGGCTGTGGTCACGTTGATGAGGAATCGGTGACGCGTGATGAGGCTGCGGTCACATTAATGAGGGATCGTGACACGTGACGAGGCTGTGGTCACGTTGATGAGGAATCGGGGCACGTGACGAGGCCGTGGTCTCGTTGATGAGGAATCGGGACACGTCCCGAGGCTGTGGTCACGTTGATGAGGGATCGTGACACGTGACGAGCCTGTGGTCACGTTGATGAGGAATCGTGACACGTGACGAGGCTGTGGTCACGTTGATGAGGAATCGTGACACGTGATGAGGCTGTGGTCACGTTGATGAGGAATCGGTGACACGTGACGAGGCTGTGGTCACGTTGAGGAGGAATCGGTGGCGCGGGACGAGGCTGTGGTCACGTTGATGAGGAATCGGTGACGCGTGACAAGGCTGTGGTCACGTTGATGAGGAATCGGTGACACGTGACGAGGCTGTGGTCACGTTGATGAGGAATCGGTGACACGTGACGGGCTGTGGTCACGTTGATGAGGAATCATGACACGTGACGAGGCTGCGGTCACGTTGAGGAGGAATCGGGACACGTGACGAGGCTGTGGACACGTTGAGAGGAATCGTGACACGTGACGAGGCTGTGGTCACGTTGAGAGGAATCGTGACACGTGACGAGGCTGTGGTCACGTTGATGAGGAATCGGTGACGCGTGACGAGGCTGTGGCCACGTTGATGAGGAATCGGTGACACGTGACGAGTCTGTGGTCACGTTGATGAGGATCGTGACACGTGATGAGGCTGTGGTCACGTTGATGAGGAATCGGTGACACGTGACGAGGCTGTGGTCACGTTGAGGAGGAATCGGGGCACGTGACGAGGCTGTGGCCACGTTGATGAGGAATCGGTGGCGCGTGATGAGGCTGCGGTCACATTGATGAGGAATCGTGACACGTGACGAGGCTACGGTCACGTTGATGAGGAATCGTGACACGTGACGAGGCTGTGGTCACGTTGAGGAGGAATCGGTGACACGTGACGAGGCTACGGTCACGTTGATGAGGAATCGTGACACGTGACGAGGCTGTGGTCACGTTGATGAGGAATCGTGACACGTGACGAGACTGTGGTCACGTTGAGGAGGAATCGGTGACACGTGACGAGGCTACGGTCACGTTGATGAGGAATCGGTGACGTGTGACGAGGCCGTGGTCACGTTGATGAGGAATCGGTGACACGTGACGAGACTGTGGTCACGTTGATGAGGAATCATGACACGTGACGAGGCTGTGGTCACGTTGAGGAGGATCGGTGACGCGTGACGAGGCTGTGGCCACGTTGATGAGGAATCGTGACACGTGACGAGGCTGCGGTCACGTTGAGGAGGAATCGGGCACGTGACGAGGCTGCGGTCACGTTGAGGAGGAATCGTGACACGTGACGAGGCTGTGGTCACGTTGATGAGGAATCGTGACACGTGACGAGGCTGTGGTCACGTTGATGAGGATCGGGACACGTGACGAGGCTGTGGTCACGTTGATGAGAGATCGTGACACGTGACGAGGCTGTGGTCACGTTGATGAGGAATCGTGACACGTGACGAGGCTGTGGTCACGTTGATGAGGAATCATGACACGTGACGAGGCTGTGGTCACGTTGATGAGGAATCGTGACACGTGACGAGGCTGCGGTCACGTTGATGAGAGATCGTGACACGTGACGAGGCTGTGGTCACGTTGATGAGGAATCGTGACACGTGACGAGGCTGTGGTCACGTTGATGAGGAATCGGGGCACGTGACGAGGCTGTGGTCACGTTGATGAGGATCGTGACACGTGACGAAGCTGTGGTCACGTTGAGGAGGAATCGTGACACGTGGCGAGGCTGTGGTCACGTTGATGAGGAATCGGGGCACGTGACGAGGCTGTGGTCACGTTGATGAGGAATCGGGGCACGCGACGAGGCTGTGGTCACGTTGATGAGGAATCGGGGCACGTGACGAGGCTGTGGTCACGTTGATGAGGAATCGTGACACGTGACGAGGCTGTGGTCACGTTGATGAGGAATCGTGACACGTGACGAGGCTGTGGTCACGTTGATGAGGAATCGTGACACGTGACGAGGCTGTGGTCACGTTGATGAGGAATCGTGACACGTGACGAGGCTGTGGTCACGTTGGCTCAGAGCGCCGCTACGTGGCCGGAGGTCGAACTGGGTTCACGGTGGGCAGAGCGGAAACTCGGTCCTCCCTGGATCTCGAGTCCTTGGGGTCGTGGTCTTTCACTCGTAACTCGTCGTCGTCGTCACCAACCATAATCTATCCTCTGCTAGATGAAGGCTCGTATTAATATACCCCGTGCCTTGTGCCCGTAAGGGGCCGTCCATAAATGACGTCACGCACCTGGGGGGGGGGTGAGACATTTGTGACGATGTGTGACGAGGGGGGGGGGTTTGAGAAATGTGACGTCACATCAAAATGCGCAACTTTTAATAAATATAGACAACACGTTCTACTTAATTAAATAGACTTTTTAATAAATGTTTTCTCCTACAACATCAGAGTGCAGCGCCACATTAAATACGCTCGACAATGACAATAGTTTAAAGCGATTTGAAGCATGTTTTTTTTTGGGGGGGGGGGGGGCAGAGCTTTGTGACGTCATATTTGAAGGGGGTCTGACTTTTGTGAAAGGGAGGGGGGTCAAAAAATCGTACAAAATCGCGTGACGTCATTTATGGACGACCCCTGCCAGAGATCCATCTGCTGTTCTCCGTGTAATGTCATTCTATATCCACTGCTGGATGAACACCGTGTCCTCTAATCCTNGTTCCCTTTCGATTTAAAGCTTTCGTGACTGCAGGGATTCATCTTCTTGGTTCTTTCGGTAAAGTCACGTAGAAGGGAAGTAATACAATAACAAAAATATTCTATTATTTATTATATTATTATATTATAGTTTTATATTATTTATTATGTTTTATTTTTATTAGTTTATTATTTCCCTTCTACGTGACTTTACCTAAAGAACCAAGAAGATGCATCGTGTCTCTCTTCGTGTCTCTCGGTGTCGTTCCAAGCAACTGATATCTGACCCATCCGACACCAGCCCACACTGACCGGCGTGGTGAAGTATGGTCAAACAACAACCCCCTCCCTCCCCCCAGGACCCCCCCCCCACCACAATCGACACGGTGCGAGGGATATTTTTTGTACTTGATTTGAAGCTTTCGTGATTGCAGGGATCCACACTCTTTGGTTCTTTCGGTAAAGTCACGTAGGTAGAAATAAAATAAATCACGACGTTTCGGGCGCAACACAAGCATCCGTCATCAGGTGGAAAGCCTTGGCTTGGCTTTCTCACCTGAAAGAACCAAAGAGTATATTTTTTGTACATTGATGGATAGGAGAGGGGGTGAATGATTTACAGAGTGGTCGAATATTACAAAAAAACGAAAAAATATATATTTTTTATACCAGGTAAGGCTCACAAGCTAGTCCTCTTTTTAAGAAGGGACTTGGCCACAAACGAGAGCTCAACGAAGCGGCTTATCACGTGGACATATAAACAGCAGCCAACTACTCTAACGCGTGATTTTGCTCTAAATGTGGAGGGGAAAACCCTGAAGACCCGGAGAAAATACACGCGACCACGGGGAGAGATACACGCAAACTCCAAATACACAGCAGCAAACGTCAGGGTCGGGATCGAACCCACGACCTCCTGTAGACCAGGCGAGGTAGTTAACATCTCCTAGCCACCGTGATGATGATGAGAGAGACACGCAAACTACAAATTTACAGCAGCAGGTGTCAGGGTCGGGATCAAACCTACGACCTCCGGCACACCAGCGAGGTAATTAACATCTATCCACCGTGATGGTGATGAGAGAAAGACACGCAAACTCCAATTTACAGCAGGCGTCAGGGTCGGGATCGAACCCACGACCTCCTGCATACCAGGCGAGGTAGTTAACATATCCTAGACACCATGATGATGAGAGAGAGACACGCAAACTCCAAATTTACAGCAGCAGGCGTCAGGATCGGGATCGAACCCACGACCTCCTGTAGACCAGGCGAGGTAGTAAACATCTCCTAGCCACCGTGATGATGAGTGAGAGAGAGACACGCAAACTCCAAATACACAGCAGCGTCAGGGTCTGGATCGAACCCACGACCTCCTGTACACCAGGCGAGGTAGTTAACATCTCCTAGCCACCGTGATGATGAGAGAGAGACACGCAAACTCCAAATACACAGCAGCGTCAGGGTCTGGATCGAACCCACGACCTCCTGTACACCAGGCGAGGTAGTTAACATCTCCTAGCCACCGTGATGATGATGTGAGAGAGAGACACCAACTCCAAATATACAGCAGGCGTCAGGGTCGGGATCGAACTGGCACCCCCCCCCCTTCCTCCTCACCCCCTCCCACCCTGTTTCTTGCCCCACCCCACTGCCCCTCCCCCGCCGCGAACCCCTCCCCTAATTGCATCAAGCTCTATAACAATATTGATGCGATGAATAATTGAACGACGCCTAGAAACAGCACGGATCAAGGCCGCGTGGTGAATTATTGATGTCACAGGGGTGGTGGTGGTGGTTGGTTGTTGGTGGTTAGTTGGTGGTGTTGAGGTTTAATTGTTTCAATTCACACTGCGAAGACAAACAATCGTTGTTGCCGCTGCTGATTGTGGCGGTGGCGGTGTGTGGGGATGATGATGATGGTGGTGATGATGGTGTGGTGGTGATGGTGGTCGTGGTGATGGTAGTCGTGGTGATGATGGTGATGATGGTGGTGATGGTGGTGATGATGGTGGTGATGATGGTGGTGGTGATGGTGCTGGTGATGATGATGGTGGTGATGGTGCTGGTGATGGTGCTGGTGATGGTGGGGATGGTGGTGGTTGCGTCTGCACCACGCGTAGCTAAGCGTGCTCATCGCAGGTGACAATGGTGCTGATGGTGTAACGAGGGTGGGGGTAAGTCTGCCCCCCCCATGCACACCACCCGTGCCCCGCACCACCCGTGNCCCCCCCCCACCACCCGTGCCACCACCAAACCCGTGCCACCCCCTACCCGTGCCACCCCCACCTCATTGAGAGTTGCGTGTGTTGATGTAACGTCGCCTCCGTGTGTGACTGTGTGCATGATGCGTGAGAAGGGAGCGGTGGTGTAGCGGTTAGCGCGCTGCGCTATGAACCCGGCGATACGGGTGACGATTATCTGAACCGGTCCTGGGCCTCCCCTAGGTCGACTCAGCCTCAAACGAGTAGCTGGTGCGGTGTGTAAACATTGCCACTAGGGAGACAAAGGCGGTCGGGCGTGGTGCTGGCCACCCACTCCCTCGTGTACCGTTCCGGCCTTCATAGGTGCTCGCTAACAGCACTTGCCCCACCAGTTTGTTAAGGCTACACGGGAGATCTTTATGATGAGTGAGAGAGCTCTGTCGGCCAGGTGGCGCTGTTGAGTCAGCGGCACCACGAGGCCAGAGAGGCTCGTCCCAGAAATTCCCGGTCGTGATGCCCTCCCCTCTTGACCATAGGGCCGTCCATAAATGACGTCACGCGATTTTGGACGATTTTTGACCCCCCCCCCCCCTTCGTCACACGGCGTCACAAAAAGTCAGACCCCCCCTCAAATATGACGTCACAAAGTTCTGCCCCCCCCCCCCCAAATATAAAACATGCTTCAAATCGCTTTAAACTATTGTCATTGTTGTGCGTATTTTATGTGGCGCTGCACTCTGATGTTGTAGGAGAAAACATTTATTAAGTAGTCTATTTAATTAAGTAGAACGTGTTGTCTTTATTTATTTAAAGTTGCGCATTTTACGTGACGTCACATTTCTCACCCCCCCCCCCTCGTTACACATCGTCACAAATGTCTGACCCCGCCCCCCCAAGTGCGTGACGTCATTTATGGACGGCCCCATAGAGAGACGCTCACGTTTGCCTTGTACGCGAGGCGACATCTTCACGAGGAGCGCTGTTCACTGCGAGTGTGTCGGTGTTGCTGGCTGCTGGTGAGGGTGCTGAGATTGTACGCCTCCCTGTGACTCTTCTATCGCTACTAGCACGGTCACAGTTGCTGAGAACTTGACTCCTCCTACTCCGAACCCTGTCGAAGACTCGGTCGTCATCGATCACTCAATCACTCATACAGACACTCACCCACTCACTCACCCATACACTCACCATACACTCACTCACTCACCCATACACTCACTCACCCACTTACCCATACACACACTCACCCATACAGACACTCACCCACTCACTCACCCATACAGACACTCCCCACTCACTCACCCATACACTCACCCATACACTCACTCACCCACTTACCCATACACACACTCACCCATACACTCACTCACTCACTCACCCACTTACCCATACACACACTCACCTACTCACTCACCCACTCACTCACCCACTCACTCACCCACTCACTCACCCATACACTCACTCACCCATCACTCACCCACTCACTCACCCATACAGACACTCACCCACTCACTCACCCATACAGACACTCCCCCACTCACTCACCCATACACTCACCCATACACTCACTCACCCACTTACCCATACACACACTCACCCATACACTCACTCACTCACTCACCCACTTACCCATACACACACTCACCTACTCACTCACCCACTCACTCACCCACTCACTCACCCACTCACTCACCCATACACTCACTCACCATCACAGACACTCACCCACTCACTCACCCATACACTCACCCACTCACTCACCCATACACTCACCCATACACCCACTCACCCACTTACCCATACACACACTCACCCACTCACTCACTACACTCACCACTCACTCACTACACACACTCACCCACTCACTCACCCACTCATTCACTCAACCGTTCCCTTACCCATTCATTCACTCACCCACCCACACAATCATACACGGACTCACCCATCTACTCACAATTACTCACCCGCGTACCCACCCATTCACTCACCCACCCATTCACCTATCCAATCACGCACTCACTCACCGATCTACTCACACAATTACTCACCGCTCACCGACCCATTCACTCACCATCTACTCACCCATCCATTAATTCACCCATCCATTCACTCACCCACCCATTCACCTACCCAATCACACACTCACTCCCCCACCTACTCACACAATTACTCACCCGCTTACCCACCCATTCACTCACCATCTACGTACCCATACATTAATTCACCCATCCATTCACTCACTCACCCATCCACCTACCCAATCACACACTCACTCACCCACCTACTCACACAATTACTCACCCGCTCACCCACCCATCCACTCACCATCTACTTATCCATACATTAATTCACCCATCCATTCCATCACCCACCCATTCACCTACTCAATCACACACTCACCCATCTACTCACACAATTACTCACCCGCTCACCCACCCATTCACTCACCATCTACGTACCCATACATTCATTCACCATCCATTCACTCACCCACCCATTCACCTACCCAATCACACACTCACTTACCCACCTACTCACACCTCACCAGCTCACCCACCCATGCACTCACCGCCTACTCGCTCACCCTTACATTCACTCACCACACTGCAGGTCACTCCACTTCTCTCTCTCTCTCTGCTTCTTCCCTCGGCGCTGCTCCACTTTGGAAACCACTCCTCCCATCACCGTCGTCGTCATCACCGTCACCCTCATCATCTCTCTACCCTCCAAGCTCTCAATTCAACAAGAGCCTCTCTCCATTCAAGGCACGCGTTGATACGGCCCTATCACCAGTTGATAACTCTACTGGCCACTTGACGTTGTGTGCCTTATGGGCAACTGTGTTCAGCTTAAATAAAAACGATGTGCACTTTGGAGTTTGCGTATCTCTCTGTTATCATCATCATCACGGTGGCTAGGAGATGTCAACTCCGTCGCCTGGTCTGCAGGAGGTCGTGGGTTCGAACCCGACTCCTGACGCCTGCTGCTGTGTATTTGGAGTTTGCGTGTCTCTCTCCTCGTGGTCGCGTGGATTTTTCTCCGGGTCCTCCGGTTTTCCCCTCCACGTTTAGAGTCAAACACGCGTTTAGGGTGTTTGGCTGCTGTACATTTCCACACGACGATAAGCCACTTCGTTGAGCTATCATTTGTGGCCAGGTCGCTTCTGAAAATAAGCGTTATAGCTCAGTGGGCCTTACCTGGCAAAATAAAATGAAAATAAATGAAAATAAATGCACATTGACTTTTATTATGGGGTGGGGGGTGGCGGGGGGCGACGGTTCGGTCTGTGGCCTGACACAGGAGGGCGTGGTGCTTACCACAAATGGTTGTCAGTTCAGTCGAAGGTAGATGGGTTAATAACGGATTAAAACGTTCGCAGGGATTAAATGAACCGCGTTCTTCTCTCACAGAGGGGTGCAACAAAACAAAATCATCATCATCAAGTCCCTCCTTGTGCGGTGGCTGATTGATAACACCGTGAAAACTGGGTCTGGCCCAACACTGAATCGGCCAGAGGAGCCTGCTACGTGTCTCCCGGGGCCTGCCACGTGTCTCCAGGGGCCTGCCACGTGTCTCTCGGCGCCTGCCACGTGTCTCCCGGGGCCTGCCACGTGTCTCCCGGGGCCTGCCACGTGTCTCTCGGCGCCTGCCACGTGTCTCCCGGGCCTGCCACGTGTCTGCCGTCGCCTGCCACGTGTCTCCCGGCGCCTGCCACGTGTCTCCCGGCGCCTGCCACGTGTCTCCCGGGGCCTGCCACGTGTCTCCCGGCGCCTGCCACGTGGCCCCACAGATGACGGCGATGACAGCCAGGCAGGGATCGGAGCCTTGGCCATCGATGATGCTGCTGTTGCTGATGATGATGCTGTTGCTGATGATGCTGTTGCTGATGATGCTGTTACTGCTGATGATGTTGCTGCTGCTGCTGATGCTGTTACTGCTGATGATGTTGCTGTTGCTGATGATGCGGCTGTTGCTGCTGATGCTGCTGCTGATGCTGTTGATGGTTGCTGATGATGCTGTTGCTGCTGCTGATGATGTTGCTGATGCTGCTGCTGGACCAAGTATTACCGCACTCCAAGGGGAACCGTGTTGAATAAACGACAGCGTCATCAAGACCACGTGCTCCAGCAGAGCGAGCTCCTCGTCACCACGACCCTTCTCCACGACGCGCCCAGGTGCACGCCCTCTGGCACAGAACTCCTCTAATCCGCGGTGACACGCGGGGGCAACGGGGGGCAAGGGAGGGGAGGGGGGCTACGTTGGGGATCATCCGAATCACCACGATTCGTGGATCATCCCGCTGGTGGGAGGATGGATGTTTTCCACGCAGCGACTCTTGTCCGCGGATAATAGGATGCCGCCCCTAAGACTTGTAAAGGAGAAGTTGCGGAAATCACGGATAATAGGAGGAACAGGGCCCGTAGGATAATAGGTTTTTTTTTCACGGACCCTACAGCTGCCACGGATAAGAGGATTTACAGATAAGAGGTTTGGCGTAATAGAGGGTTAGCGGATAAGAGGATTGACAGATAAGGAGGTTGGTGGATAATATGATTGGCAGATAAGAGGATTGACAGATAAGAGTGTTTGGCAGATAAGAGGATTGGTAGATAAGTGGATTGACAGATAAGAGGATTGACAGATAAGAAGGTTTAGCGGATAAGAGGATTGATAGATAAGAGGATTGACAGATAAGAGGATTGGCAAATAAGAGGGTTTGGCAGATAAGAGGGTTTGGCAGATAAGAGGGTTTAGCGGATAAGTGGATTGACAGATAAGAGGGTTTGGCAGAGAAGAGGGTTTGACAGATAAGAGGGTTTGGCGGTTAAGAGGAGTTATCTTGCAGTAGCAGCAGCGAGAAGCAGGGGGTGAGGACATGGGCTCTGTGACGCCTTTGGGCACGACAACCGCGATGACGTCATCGCGACGCTTACAAAATAAAGTGCGGTGACGTCATCACGCCGACAACTTGCTTGGTTCGTGATGACGTCACGCGCCCCCCTTTCGTTTACAGCGAGAGAGCCATCACCATGGTAGCGCGGGGGGGGGGGGGCAGCAGGGCTGAACCAAACATTTATTTTTTGTGGGGAAGGGGGCATAACAGATTTTGTTTATACATTTTTGTGGGGGGGGGGGGGGAGGTGGGTGGGGAGGAAAGGGGCGGAAATATTTTGTATAAATACTTAGATAAAAAAAAGAAAAAATCAAAACTAATAGCTGGCAACGTGAGAGGTGAATATCGCCACTCGGAGAACACGTGGCAGACCGTGGCAGGCGGGTCCAAGGGCACGCGGCTCACCCACCGGGCGAGGCTGCCACGTGCTGCGCCATTCCAACCCACTCACACTCTACCCCCCGCCCCCCCCATCGCTCACCCTTAACCCTCTCCCATCATGATCGGACAGCGCCTCTCACACCCCACCCAACTCCTCGACACTACAACAACAACAACAACGAAAACCACAACAACAACAATAACAACTAAACCGTGATCGCGAGACGACAACCACGCTGTGCAAAAAACCGCGAGGAAGCACGGGGTGTCACCACACGTGGCCATGTGCGCAACAGAGGACGTGGCCAACAGAATTCAGTGGTTAGTCAGTCACACAGACCGTTGTCCAATGTGTAGGGTGACTGGAACCCCGGCCATGGGAATGTGGAAGTTTCCACCACTGGCTCAGGGCGTCCCAACAAAGTAAGAAGGTAAGCGCTGCTGGATTTGCTCGCTTGGGAGCAGGGAGACGTGTGATTTTTGTTTGTTTGTTCGGTTTTAAAATAAGAACAACACGGCAACTGCCAACACAACAACAACACACAAAGTCTGTGTGGGTCGCGGTTCTGCCCGACACGCGTCTAAACGCGAGAACAGGATTCTCAGCGGCATGCCACGTGGTTTCGCACGCTCGCCGCCATATTGCCGCCCCTCTGTGACGCGGAGCCACGTGGCGCAGGCTACGACGCGCGGTGCATGCTGGGAGCCGCCCCGTGTTGGCCGAAGGAGGCATGCGCAAGCAGGGGGACTTAAAACCGGCTGAGTGGTGTTTAGCGATTTGAAGCTTTCGTGACTGCAAGGATTCATACTCTTAGGTTTTTTCGGTAAAGTCACGTAGGCAAAAATAAAAATATAAAAATATATAAATAATAAAAACTACAGAAATAATAATAGAAATAAAATAAAAAATCACGACGTTTTGGAGGCAACACAAGTCTCCATCATCAGGTGGGACCGTCACAGCTAAATTTTCTGTATCAAGTGAGGGAAAGATTCCAAGATACAAGCTCTTATATACAAATTAAGGGGAGGAGGAGGAGGGGCTTATCTGAATGTGGTAGCCAATGAATGGAACGTGTTGGGGGTGGGCGGGGCTGAATGAGAACAATAGGTGTACAAGTTGTCGTTCTACCCCGTGTTGGTTGACAATCCAAAAACAAAAAAATTAACCCGTAAAAACAAAGTTTTCACTATAAATCCTTTATATGCGTGGCGGCTAGAGTCCTCTCGTCCTCTGGCTTGAGATGGCTGCCACCTATGGGTCAGATGATTGTCTGACAGCATTAAACAATTGGTAATTAAATAAAAAAATTTCCCTAAACAGTGTAAAATTTTGGNAAAAAAATTTCACGAAAATTAATTGTCACGCACAACGAGTCTGTGTGGAAAATGTCAGCTCGATTGGATCACGGGAAGTGGGTTAAAAAACGACGAAAGATTTGCACGGTCGTAAGCAAGCAAGCACGCAAGCAAGCGAACTTAATATAAAGGATTTAAAAAGGGAGTACTGTTAAACGCTGGGGTGTCAACACTCGGTAAAGTAGAATAGTACCTAATTCTAGATTTGAAGCTTTCATGACTGCAATGATTCATACTCTTAGTTCTTTAGGTAAAGTCATGTAGGTAACAAATGAAATTAAAATTAATAAAAAGAAAACAATAAAAATCATGACGTTTCGGAGGCAACACAAGTCTCCATCATCAGGTGGGACCGTCACAGCCAGATTTGCTGCATCTGTCAAATAAGATGGTCCAAATATGTGTAGTTAAAACTTTTTTGTATGGTTAATAACATCTTTCCAATGATTACTCAGTTTGTAAGAACAGCACTGAAAAAACCCAAGAGTATGGTGTTTAGCGGTAGATGCGTTTATCGATATATCGCGATAATTTCAGAGGTGAATCCGTACCTTTGTTTTATGTACAATAATATAACTTAACATGTAGGTTTATTGTTCGTGATATATATTTATATTTTTTTGGGTGTTAGCCTACGTACCACCACGTGATGTTAGGTTTGGGTCACGGTGGCAGGAGGCTCTCACGACACACATTTGGCCGGATCATTCCGTGGCCCTAACGCACACGGCGTTTAAACCGTCGCCTTACTCTGGACAAGTGGATTTGTTTTTTTATTCTGCCATCAAACGGTGACTTAGCCGGGCTCTCAAGTCTATCGAGTTGATGGTCTCAGCCCGGTCACCCATGACTGTACGAAACAACCCCGTCACGTCACATTTGGCAACATTCCAGCTCTGAGAATTAAAAGAACTGTCATGCAACGAGCACATTACTCCCATATGGCAAAGCCGATGGGGAAAGTGCTGCCCTCTGCAGTTTGCAGACCGGAAATCGATTGAAGGGTTTCCACAGGGGCCGTTCTGAGTAGACCAGATTGACCACTTGAATGAGATCTCAGCGGTATCTCCGTGATGTCCACTTCCGCGGACCCTTCTGTGTACACCAGATTGGTCACTTGAAGAGGGAGATCTCAGCAGTAGCTCTGTGATTTCCGCTTCTGCGGCCCCTTCTGTGTACACGGAGTGGTCACCTGAAGAGGGAGATCTCAGCAGTAGCTCTGTGATTTCCGCTTCCGCGGGTTCCCTACTCTAACAACAACACGGAGGAGGGGGGCCCGTGCCCCCCACCCCACCATCACCACCCAGAAATCCCAACCCTCCCCCACCCTGCCCAACACTGGACGCGTGTTTGGTCGGCGATCACCGACCACGCGATTCGTACAAAACCGGGTTGAACGAAGACAAAAAAACACAAGGTCCTTGTGACGGTGTGTGTTGTCGCGTGTTTGTGTCGCGTGTGTGTGCGTGTCGCGTGTGTGTCGTATGCGTGTCGTGTGTGTGTTGCATGTGTGTGTGAATGTCACGTGTGTGGCGCGTGTCACGTGAGTGTGTGCCACGTGTGTGTGTGTCGTGTTTGCGTGTGTGCGTGTCGTGTGTCACATGAGTGTGTGCGTGCCTCAAGGTGAGGAGCGATGGGGTGGCGGTGAGCGCTGTGCTACGAACCTGGGAGACCCGAGTTCGATTCCCGCTCACGGCCAACACCGGTGACGATTATCTGAACCGGTCCCTAGGTCGACTCAGCCTCAAATGAGTAACCCCCCTCCCCCCCCGGTGCGGTGGCGTCAGCGCCTGGTGGACAAAGTTGGCCGGGTGTGGATGTGGCCACCAACTCTNCCCCACCCCCTCACCCCCCACCCCTCACCCCTCCACCTCCTCACCCCCACCCCTCACCCCCACCCCTCACCCCCGTCGTAGGCGCTTCTGTGCCGGATGATCCCAGTAGCAAAAGTAGCTACTACATATGTAGTAGCTGCTACATATGTAGTAGTAGCACTACTACATATGTAGTAGCTGCTACATATGTAGTAGTAGCTACTACTACATATGTAGTAGTAGCTACTACTACACATGTAGGGCCCCGCACTTTCAAGGGCCCCGCGCTAAATGCTTTCAAGCTATCACTTCTAGTTCAGTGATTCCGCACTCGCTCTATTACTATAGTACTATACCGCCTTCAACTTTTATGTTTGTGTTTGAATATTTACGTGTTTATTTATTTATTTAGGGCCCCTTTACAACATCGCACGCTGCAGACCCCCCCGCACTTCGCTCCATCCGGCACCGAGACGCTCGCTCACAGCACGTGGAGGCGGGCGAGGGTGCGGTGCGGGAAGGTGGCCTGCTGAGCGTGCAGTGGTGCCAGAGATGAAGAGGATGCCCGTGTGTGTGTGTGCGTGTGTCAGTGTGTGTGTGTGTGTGCGTGTGCGCTTGTGTGTGCATGTGTGTGCGTGTGTGTGTGTCAGTGTGTGTGCGCGTGTGTGTGCGCGTGTGTGTCAGTGTGTGTGTGCGTGTGTGTGCGCGTGTGTGTGCATGTGTGTGCGTGTGTGTGTCAGTGTGTGTGCGCGTGTGTGTGCGCGTGTGTGTCAGTGTGTGTGTGCGCGTGTGTGTGCGTGTGTATGTGCGCGTGCGTATGTGCGCGTGTGTGTGTGCGCGTGCGTGGGGAGCGGTAGTGTAGTGGTTAGTGCTACGCTGCGCTACGAACCCGGCGACCCGGGTTCGATTCCCGCTCACGCCAACACCCAGTGACGATTATCTGAACCGGTCCTGGGCACTCCCGAGGTCGACTCAGCCTCAAATGAGTACCCGGTGCGATGTGTAAACATCGCCACTGTGGAGACAAAGGCGGCCGGGCGTGGTGTTGGCCGCCCATCCCCTCCTATGCTGTGCTGGCCTTCATAAGTGCTACTCGCTAACAGCACTTAAGGCTACATGGGGGATCTTTGTCTTTGTGTGTGCGTGTGTGTGCTGTGCACCGTCGTGTCGCGCATTTGAACGGCACAGTTGTGATTCCGCGCGGTTGTGCTTCTGTGCGGTTGTGCTGCGCGCTTTTGTGCTTCCACGCGGTTGTGCCGTTCTCGAGCACGCGAAAGGGCATGGCAGCGTCCTGTGAACGGTGCTGAGTCGACTGCGCTGGACCTAGCACCGTGGAGTTGTCATTGCTCCGGCTCGTACATCACACGGCGCATCATCCACGGGTGTTGTCATCGCTGCTCCCCCGATGCTGCTCCCCCCACGCTGCTCCCCCCACTCTGCTCACGCCACGTGGCTCCCCCACGCGGCTCCTGCTGTTGCTCGTATCCACACGGTCCCCGCTGTCCCTGCCTGTGAGTCTGTGAGCAACAACGGTTGTTGTCATGCCAGTGACACAACACGCACTCACTCACACTCACTCACTCACACTCACTCACTCACACTCACTCACACTCACTCACATCTCACACTCACTCACACTCACTCACAATCACTCACTCACACACACTCACACTCACTCACACTCACTCACACTAAGCGCTCACTCACTCACACTCACTCACTCACACTCACTCACACTCACACCAACAACCGCCATTCGCCACTAAGTGGCTGTGACGTCACCAAGACGCTTGTACCAGGCTATGTGCACGTTGAGGCCACGTGAGGTGTCGAACGCCCGCTGGCAGGAGGTCACGGGGCAGACCCAGGTGCCACGGGTGGACTGACTGAGATGACTGGCTGATGCACCACCTGTGCCCCCTACTGTGCCAATTTGCTGTGATTTAGTCACCCAGCGCTCCGCTCGTTGTTGTGAGCGACGCTCCTCTGCCCTCCGTTGTTGTTGGAGGGCGACTGCCTCCAACTGCTCAGTAGCGTCCTTCACGAGCCTCCTCCACAGGCAAGTCCACTCAGCTCCACATCCTCGTGTACCACATCACTCAATCTCTTCTCGAGCCCGTGCCGCGCCCGTTTAGCTCCCTCTATCCGGCCGAACATAAGCTGTTTATGCATGCGGTGGCTGGGCATGTGGGCTACATGACCTGGCCAACGCAGCCTTGTCTGCCGGAGGAGCTCACCGATGGGACTCTGTCCAGATCTTCCAAGGATTCGTGAGCCCCTCACACATTCCAGCCTGGTTAAATCCAGGATGGATCGTAGGTAGGCCAGCCTAAATGTTTCTAACCGGCGAAGTTGTTCTATTAGAGGGCTCCACGTTTCGCAAACGTAAAGAAGGGAGGGAATGACCGTGGCTGAGAAGACCTGAAGCTTTGTGCGCAGCGACAGACCAGGCAGCTTTCACCAAGCGTTACACAACCAATGATAAGATAATGCAGCTCGACTGATTCGGAGTGAGACAGACTGCCCAGGTATGGGAAACTCTCCACTCTCTCAACAACTGCCCCATCACCAATTGGTAGTTGTGGGGGTGGAGTGTCCGATGGTACAAAATACCCAGGCAGGTGCTTAGTTTTGGTGGGGCTGATGGTAAGGCCCCACCTCTTCGTGGCACGCTCCAGTCTCAGCAGCAGTGTCTCCAACTCCTCCTCTGAGTGAGCAGCAATTACCAGATCATCGGCATACATAACGTGCTTGACCAATAGGAAGCCATTCCTTGACCACACCCGGGCATCGATCAGCCTCCCATTGTATTTGTACCAGATGGAAATTCCCTGGTACAGTCATCGAAGGCTTCACGAACTACGTGGTCGAAAAATATGTTAAATAATGTGGGAGCCAGAGGACATCACTGTCGCACTCCGAGGTGAACAGGGAATAGCTTCGACTCCCAGCCACGTAGTTTTACCCGGACCCGCGCACCATCATGAAGGTCCTTAATGATCATGATCAGAGTGTCAGGAACTCTGAAAGCACAAAGAATAACCCAGAGCCCAGGCCTCCTGATGGTATCATAGGCCTTGACCAGGTCAATAAAGCAGAGATGTCGGTTTTATTGGAATTCCCTACACCTCTACTGTAGCAGACGGACAGAAAATATGGCATCTGTGCAGGACCGCCCTTTCCTGAAACCGCATTGGGGCTCCGCAAGCCTCTCCTCAGCGTGCCTGGTAAGGCGATGTTGAATAACACTGGTCAACAAAAAAAACATTTTTTTCTGGCCTGAACATTTGCAGCTGTTTTAGACTAATTTCAGGGTGCTGATTCCAAATCTGATCTCAGATTTGCTCTATCACATCATTTTTATGCTATCGGCATACCCCATTTTCATTGATTTTACCTGAAATTAACTCTGTCACTTATGATTGCAAGTTGTTGCGAGTCAGTGACTGCTTTAGTGTTAAAATATGTGCTGTATTTCTAGGATAGTGTGTTTATAGTATCATTTTATGTAGATATCCACATTTATTTCAGATTTTTCTTCTGCAGTTTTTATTGAAAATGCAATATTTGATATCTCAAAAACCTGATGTGATAGACAAAAACTGATGCCAGATTTGGATTCAGCACCCCAAATTTACCTTATAAACCGTTGGAATACCTTGTGCCAGAAAAAGTGTGTTGACCAGTGTTATCATTGTTACAGTCCGTGCGGCCCCCTTCTTAAAGAGGGGGACCACCAGGGCATCCTTCTAATCCTGTGGAACCCATCCAGTGGTCCAGACTGTTGTTATGATGTCATGTAGGGCAGTCTGTGCACAAACGCCACCCTCCCTCAGCAATTCGCTTGGGAGATCATCTCTGCCCGGTGCCTTTCCCCGTCTCAGACTCTGGATCGCCTTCAGTACTTCCTCAAGAGATGGCACCTCAGCCAGCCACTCACAGGGGGTGACTTCTTCTTCCAATATTTGAGACACCGCAGCCTCAGCAGGGTCATCCCCACTTTGTCTCACGATGTTTTTTCCAGGCTGAGGCATTTCCCCTCCACCAGGACCTCACAGAAATGCTCAGCAAATCTGCAAACCTGTTCCTGGGGGGCAGAGATTAGATCACCGTTCTTTCCTCTAATGATGGTAATAGTTGTGGTGCTGCAGGTAACTTTTTTGATGGAGTCAAATAGCGATTTGTGATCGTGGGCCATTTAGGCAGACTCCATCTCCCCAGCAACCCGCGACCACCACCCATCCTCGCAGCACCTCACGGCTCTCCAAATCTCAGAGCGAAGGCTGCGGTAAGCCTCATCATTCTCTGACGTGGGATGCTGCAGACGATGAGAGTGGGCCTGTCGCTTTTTCTCAGCCAGCCTGAACACCTCCTCTGTCAGCCAGGGTCTCTCGGGATGTCTGGACCGTGTACCCAAAGCAGCCATTGCATGAAAGACGCTGTACAAAATAAAACCATTGTTGTATGTGATGTGGTTGTTGTTGTTGTTGATGATATTCTCACTCACCCTGAACAGGGATGCGCTCCCCCACTCGCACCCCTCCCCCCCGTCACATGGCACGGATGCCCCCCCGTTGGGGGTGGCCCCCACCCTGGGCGTTCCCCCGAAGCCCCCCTCCCCGCCGCTCCCCCCGCGGTGGAGAAGCGAACCCCGAGGCGCGCCGGGGGGGCAGCGTCTCGAGGGGGCTCGGTGTGGCGCAGGGGCTTGAGTCGCCCGCGGGGCCCCCCCTATGGAGGGGAGGTACGCGTGGTGAAGTATGGGCAGTTGGATCGACAGGCGGCGGAGTCCGCTGTTGGGGGGGGGGTAGTAGAGGCAGGGGGATTGGGGGGCAGAGGGGGCAGCAGAGAGTGAAGGTGTGTGGACAGAGAGTGTAGTCGCTCTCTCTGTCTGTGTCTCTCTCTGTCTCTCTGTGTCTCTCTCTGTGTGTCTCTCTCTGTGTGTCTCTCTCTGTGTGTCTCTGTGTCTCTGTGTGTCTCTCTTTGTGTCTCTCTCTCTGTGTCTCTCTCTGTCCATGTAAGTGGGTCTCTTTCTCTGTCTCTGTCTCTCTCTCTCTGTCTCTCTCTGTCCGTGGGTGAGTGAGTGGGTGGGTTGATGGTTAGTGGGTGAGTGGGTGGGTGGGTGAGTGAGTGAGTGGGTGGGTGGGTGAGTTAGTGAGTGAGTGGGTGAGTGAGTGGATGGGTGAGTGAGTGGGTGGTGAGTGTGTGGATGGGTGAGAGAGTGAGTGGGTGAGTGAGTGAATGAGTGGGTGAGTGAGAATCGCTATCCAACTCACCGGCATGAGTTGAGCTGTAACCATGGTAACAGGTGCTTCGTGACACGCGTGCGCCCGTCGCATGGCAGCCGAGTTCGTTTGGCTGCGTCGGGTGGCGGTGGGACTCCCCAACACAGCCGTGTTCAGATCGTCACGTGGTCTCTCCGTGCATCCCCGTGTCTGCACGCGCGTATCCCCGTGTCTCTACTCCGTGTCCCTGTGTCTCTGTGTGTGTCCCTATGCCCCCCCTCCCCCCTCGTGTCTGTAGGCCACGTGTCCCCGTGTCTCTGACTGTGCCCCATGCACCTCCACCCCCCACCCGTGTCTGTAGGCCACGCGTGTCTCCGTGTCCCCGTGTCTCCGTGTGTGTGTCACACACTTGCCGGGCGACTCGTGCGGCTGTTGTTGTTGTTGTTGCTGTGGTTGTTGTGGCCGAGTGGCCGGGTTCCCCGACGTCGGCACCAGCGCCTCGAGCTGCTGGGTCAGCAGCTCCTTCACCGTGCCGCTCCCTCCTGTGCCACAACGGGGCCCACACCCCATCGCTAGCCAGGCTCAACCCGGCTGAGCTTGCCCACTCCACTACAATCCCATCGCTAGCCAGGCACAACCCAGCTGAGCTTGGTTACTCAACTGCCGGCCCATCGCTCGCCAGGCCCAACCCGGCTGAGCTTGGTTACTCAACTGCAGGCCCATCGCTAGCCAGGCTCAACCCGGCTGAGCTTGTCCACTCCACTACAATCCCCATCGCTAGCCAGGCTCAACCCGGCTGAGCTTGTCCACTCCACTACAATCCCCATCGCTAGCCAGGCTCAACCCGGCTGAGCTTGTCCACTCCACTACAATCCCCATCGCTAGCCAGGCTCAACCCTGCTTTGGGGAAGGTTTAGGGTTCGGGACAGGGGTTCGAGAGAGACTCGGGGTGAGACTTGAGATGAGCGTAAGACTCGGGTGAGGGTGAAACTCGGGTGACACTCAGGGTGACACTCGGGGTGAGACTCAGGGTGAGCGTAAGACTCGGGGTGAGGATGAGGATGAGAATCGGGGTGAAGGTGAAACTAAGGGTGACACTCAGGGTGACACTCAGGGTAAGACTCGGGGTGAGACTCGGGTGAGAGACTCGGAGTGAGACTCGGGTGAGACTCGGGGTGAGACTCGGGTGAGACTCGGGTGAGACTCGAGGTGAGACTCGAGGTGAGACTCGAGGTGAGACTCGAGGTGAGACTCAGGGTGAGACTCGGGTGAGACTCAGGTGAGACTCGGGGTGAGACTCGAGGTGAGACTCGAGGTGAGACTCGAGGTGAGACTCGGGGTGAGACTCGGGGTGAGACTCGGGGTGAGACTCAGGGTGACACTCAGGGTGAGACTCGGGTGAGACTCGGGGTGAGACTCAGGGTGAGACTCAGGGTAAGACTCGGGGTGAGACTCGGGGTGAGACTCGGGGTGAGACTCGGGTGAGACTCGAGGTGAGACTCGAGGTGAGACTCGAGGTGAGACTCGAGGTGAGACTCAGGGTGAGACTCGGGGTGAGACTCAGGGTGAGACTCGGGTGAGACTCGAGGTGAGACTCGGGTGAGACTCGAGGTGAGACTCGGGGTGAGACTCAGGGTGAGACTCGGGGTGAGACTCGAGGTGAGACTCGAGGTGAGACTCGAGGTGAGACTCGAGGTGAGACTCGAGGTGAGACTCGGGGTGAGACTCAGGGTGAGACTCGGGGTGAGACTCGAGGTGAGACTCGAGGTGAGACTCGAGGTGAGACTCGGGGTGAGACTCGGGTGAGACTCGGGTGAGACTCGAGTGAGACTCGAGGTGAGACTCGGGGTGAGACTCAGGGTGAGACTCGGGGTGAGACTCGAGGTGAGACTCGGGTGAGACTCGGGGTGACACTCAGGGTGAGACTCAGGGTGACACTCGGGTGAGACTCGGGTGACACTCAGGGTGAGACTCGGGGTGAGACTCGGGGTGAGACTCGGGGTGAGACTCGGGGTGAGACTCAGGGTGAGACTCGGGTGAGACTCGGGGTGAGACTCGGGTGAGACTCAGGGTGAGACTCGGGTGAGACTCGGGTGAGACTCGAGTGAGACTCGGGGTGAGACTCGGGGTGAGACTCGAGGTGAGACTCGGGTGAGACTCGGGTGAGACTCGGGGTGAGACTCGGGGTGAGACTCGGGTGAGACTCAGGGTGAGACTCGGGTGAGACTCGGGTGAGACTCGGGTGACACTCATGGTGAGACTCGGGTGAGACTCGGGGTGAGACTCAGGGTGACACTCAGGGTGAGACTCGGGGTGAGACTCAGGGTGAGACTCGGGGTGACACTCATGGTGAGACTCGGGTGAGACTCGGGGTGAGACTCGGGGTGAGACTCGGGTGAGACTCGGGTGAGACTCGGGTGAGACTCAGGGTGACACTCAGGGTGAGACTCGGGGTGAGACTCGGGGTGACACTCGGGTGACACTCAGGGTGAGACTCGGGGTGAGACTCGGAGTGAGACTCGGGGTGAGACTCGGGGTGAGACTCGGGGTGAGACTCGGGGTGAGACTCGAGGTGAGACTCGGGGTGAGACTCGGAGTGACACTCAGGGTGAGACTCAGGGTGAGACTCAGGGTGACACTCAGGGTGAGACTCGGGGTGAGACTCGGGTGAGACTCAGGGTGAGACTCAGGGTAAGACTCGGGTGAGACTCAGGGTGAGACTCGGGGTGACACTCGGGTGACACTCAGGGTGAGACTCGGAGTGACACTCAGGGTGAGACTCGGGTGAGACTCGAGGTGAGACTCGGGTGAGACTCAGGGTGACACTCGGGGTGAGACTCGGGGTGACACTCAGGGTGACACTCAGGGTGACACTCGGGTGACACTCGGAGTGACACTCGGGGTGAGACTCATGGTGAGACTCGGGGTGACACTCAGGGTGACACTCGGGTGAGACTCATGGTGAGACTCAGGGTGACACTCGGGGTGAGACTCATGGTGACACTCGGAGTGACACTCGGGGTGAGACTCGGGGTGACACTCGGAGTGACACTCGGGGTGAGACTCGGGGTGAGACTCGGGGTGACACTCGGGGTGAGACTCGGGTGACACTCGGGTGAGACTCGGGGTGACACTCAGGGTGACACTCAGGGTGACACTCAGGGTGACACTCAAGGTGACACTCAGGGTGACACTCAGGGTGACACTCAGGGTGACACTCAGGGTGACACTCGGGTGACACTCAGGGTGAGACTCGGGGTGAGACTCGGGGTGAGACTCGGGGTGACACTCAGGGTGACACTCAGGGTGACACTCAGGGTGACACTCAGGGTGACACTCAAGGTGACACTCAGGGTGAGACTCAGGGTGAGACTCGGGGTGACACTCAGGGTGACACTCAGGGTGACACTCAGGGTGACACTCAGGGTGAGACTCGGGTGACACTCAGGGTGACACTCAGGGTGACACTCAGGGTGACACTCAGGGTGACACTCAGGTGACACTCAAGGTGACACTCAGGGTGAGACTCAGGGTGAGACTCGGGGTGACACTCAGGGTGACACTCAGGGTGACACTCAGGGTGACACTCAGGGTGAGACTCGGGGTGACACTCAGGGTGAGACTCAGGGTGACACTCGGAGTGAGACTCGGGTGACACTCAGGGTGACACTCAGGGTGACACTCAGGGTGAGACTCAGGGTGAGACTCGGGGTGACACTCAGGGTGAGACTCAGGGTGACACTCGGAGTGAGACTCGGGTGACACTCAGGGTGACACTCAAGGTGACACTCAGGGTGACACTCAAGGTGACACTCAGGGTGAGACTCAGGGTGACACTCAGGGTGAGACTCAGGGTGAGACTCGGGGTGAGACTCAGGGTGACACTCAGGTGACACTCAGGGTGACACTCAGGGTGACACTCAGGGTGACACTCAGGGTGACACTCAGGGTGAGACTCAGGGTGAGACTCGGGGTGAGACTCAGGGTGACACTCAGGGTGACACTCAGGGTGAGACTCAGGGTGACACTCAGGGTGAGACTCAGGGTGAGACTCGGGTGAGACTCAGGGTGACACTCAGGGTGACACTCAGGGTGACACTCAGGGTGACACTCAGGGTGAGACTCAGGGTGAGACTCGGGTGAGACTCAGGGTGACACTCAGGGTGACACTCAGGGTGACACTCAGGGTGACACTCAGGGTGACACTCAGGTGACACTCAGGGTGAGACTCAGGGTGAGACTCGGGGTGAGACTCAGGGTGACACTCAGGGTGACACTCAAGGTGACACTCAGGGTGACACTCAGGGTGAGACTCGGGGTGAGACTCGGGGTGACACTCAGGGTGACACTCAGGGTGAGACTCGGGGTGAGACTCGGGGTGACACTCAGGGTGACACTCAGGGTGACACTCAGGGTGACACTCAGGGTGACACTCAGGGTGACACTCAAGGTGACACTCAGGGTGAGACTCAGGGTGAGACTCGGGGTGACACTCAGGGTGACACTCAGGGTGACACTCAGGGTGACACTCAGGGTGAGACTCGGGTGACACTCAGGGTGAGACTCAGGGTGACACTCGGAGTGAGACTCGGGTGACACTCAGGGTGACACTCAGGGTGACACTCAGGGTGAGACTCAGGGTGAGACTCGGGGTGACACTCAGGGTGAGACTCAGGGTGACACTCGGAGTGAGACTCGGGTGACACTCAGGGTGACACTCAAGGTGACACTCAGGGTGACACTCAAGGTGACACTCAGGGTGAGACTCAGGGTGACACTCAGGGTGAGACTCAGGGTGAGACTCGGGTGAGACTCAGGGTGACACTCAGGGTGACACTCAGGGTGACACTCAGGGTGACACTCAGGGTGACACTCAGGTGACACTCAGGGTGAGACTCAGGGTGAGACTCGGGGTGAGACTCAGGGTGACACTCAGGGTGACACTCAAGGTGACACTCAGGGTGACACTCAAGGTGACACTCAGGGTGACACTCAAGGTGACACTCAGGGTGAGACTCAGGGTGAGACTCGGGGTGAGACTCAGGGTGACACTCAGGTGACACTCAAGGTGACACTCAGGGTGACACTCAGGGTGAGACTCGGGTGAGACTCGGGGTGACACTCAGGGTGAGACTCAGGGTGACACTCAGGGTGACACTCAGGGTGACACTCAGGGTGAGACTCAGGGTGACACTCAGGGTGAGACTCAGGGTGACACTCAGGGTGACACTCAGGGTGACACTCAAGGTGACACTCAGGGTGACACTCAGGGTGAGACTCGGGGTGAGACTCGGGGTGACACTCAGGGTGACACTCAGGGTGACACTCAGGGTGACACTCAGGGTGAGACTCGGGGTGAGACTCGGGGTGAGACTCGGGGTGAGGGTGAGGCAGCTCACCAGCAGGCCCCGCGGCCCCCCCGCACAGCCGAGGAAGCCGTAGTTGACCCAGGAGCGACTCTCCCCCTCGGGGAAGAACGGTTGTCCTCCATGGAGTCGTACAGCTGGATGGTCAGCTCCTCCACCTGCGTGTCCAGCTGCAAGCAGCGCCGGCGGAGCCAGCGGCAGCACCGCAGGAGGTCACCCTTCCGTACGTGCGGTGCGTGTCACGTCGCGTGTAATGTGTCATCGCGTGTGGTCTATGTCGTGGTCTACATTGCGTCTACATCATAGTCTACGTCACAACTCAGGTTCCAATGGTGTAAATGCTTACACCCCGAGCTCTCATACTCTGATGGTGCATTGTCTTTGACTTGTGCGCCTTTTGGCGTCATCTGGTCCAACACCAGGGTGAGACTAGGCTCTAAGAAAAGCTGTCTCGGGTGTGGACCAATCAATTTCAAGGACAGTGCATATCACTATCATACATTATCAGAGTTGTTTTTTTGTTTGCATTCCGACCGCAGGTATCGTGGTCAATGCAAACATGACTCCTTGTAAAAAAGGTGTCAGTTTTGTTGCCAGATAAAAGGGTTAAAACAATTATCATATTTTGCTACTGGCAAAGGAGGTTCCAATGTAGACTATGGCATAGTCTACATCATAGTCTACGTCGTGACTACATCATAGTCTACATCATAGTCTACATCGTGTCGACATAATAGTCTACAGCATAGTCTACATTATAGTCTACATCGTGTCTACATCGTGTCTACATCATAGTCTACATCATAGTCTACATCGTGTCTACATCATAGTCTACATCATAGTCTACATCATGTCTACATCATAGTCTACATCATAGTCTACATCGTGTCTACATCGTGTCTACATCATAGTCTACATCATAGTCTACATCATAGTCTACATCATAGTCTACATCATAGTCTACATCATAGTCTACATCGTGTCTACATCATAGTCTACATCGTGTCTACATCATAGTCTACATCATAGTCTACATCATAGTCTACATCATAGTCTAAGTCGTAGTCTATGTTGTAATCTATGTCGTGGTCTACGTCGTGGTCTGCGTCGTCACCTCGGTGATCTTCTTGCGCAGCTTGCGGTTGTCCACGTGCAGCGTGTTGGTGCGCGTGGCCGAGCCGGTGGGGACGGTGCCGCCGCTCGCCAGGAGGTTGCGTTGGTCGTCCGTCGCCTTGCCCGGCGTGAAACGCAGGCGGCGCGCCTGCGTCGCCGCGTCCGGGTTCTTGCGCAGCGCCAGAAGCTGCGCGCACGGGAACACACACACACATGGGTACACACACACACACAGATGAACACACATACATGGGTACACACACACACACATGGGTACACACACAGAGGAACACACACACATGGGTACACACACATACACATGGGTACACACACAGAGGAACACACACATGGGTACACACACATGCAGAGGAACACACACACAGAGAAACACACACACAGAGGAACACACACACATGGGTACACACACACACACAGAGGAACACACACATGGGTACACACACACATGGGTNCACACACACACACACATGGGTACACACACACAGAGGAACACACACATGGGAACACACACATGGGTACACACACACACACATGGGTACACACACACAGAGGAACACACACACATGGGTACACACACACATGGGTACACACACACAGAGGAACACACACACATGGGTACACACACACACATGGGTACACACACACACACATATGGGTACACACACACACATGGGAACACACACACATGGGTACACACACACACACAGAGGAACACACACACATGGGTACACACACACAGAGGAACACACACACATGGGTACACACGGAAGCACACACACAGAGGAACACACACACATGGGTACACACGGAAGGACACACACACGGGTACACACACATGAGTACACACACATGAGTACATTATCATGGCGCTTGTGCCAGGCTAGATGCACCTTGAGACCACATGAAGTGTGTAAAAGCTCGCTGACAGGAGGTCACGCGTACACTTATACATAACACACACACTCAACAATAATCGGCGTTCGTCACCAACTGGCGGTGACATCACCACGTTGCTTGTGCCAGGCTAGGTGCACCTCGAAGCCGTCGCGTGAAGTGCCAAAAGGCTCACGGGACAGACCCAGCAGGTGCCATGAGATTACCGGCCACTTGTGCCAGGCTAGGTGCACCTTGAAGCCGTCACGTGAAGTGCCAAAGGCTCGCTGGACAGACCAGCAGGTGCCATGAGATTACCGGCCACTTGTGCCAGGCTAGGTGCACCTTGAAGCCGTCGCGTGAAGTGCCAAAAGGCTTGCTGGACAGACCCAGCAGGTGCCATCGGTTGGCTGAATGGCAGGTGGCACCACGTGCGCTCGCCCACCGTGCCAACTCGCCGCCTTTTATCCGCCGCGCAGCGTTCGACCGCCTCCAGCTGTAGCCCGGTAGCCTCACTGTGCACCTAGCCTGGCACCGCCCAGTCGCATCGCCCTCCACGAACCTCCTCCTCCTCCGTCGCCGCCGCCGGCGCCGTGTCTCACCTTGGGCACGAAGACGAGGCAGAGGGTGATGGTGGCGGAGAAGATGGTGACGAGCGCGACGACGCAGTACTGCACGTTGGGCTGGTCGCGCGTCAGGAAGGAGACGGCCGCCCCGATGATGCTCATGATGCCCACGTTGTAGACCGCCATGCCGATGTAGCGGCTGTCGTTGAGCGCCGGGATGGAGACGTTCCGCGTCTCCCACGCTAGGAAGCAGCCGAAAACCTTGTGGGGGGATCGGGGTGGGGGAAAGGTGGGTGGGTGAGTGGGTAGGTGGGTGAGCGGGTAGGTGGGTGAATGAGTGGGTGACTGGTTGGGTGAGCAGGTAGGTAGTATAATGGGTGGATAGGTGGGTGAGTCGGTGAATGGGTGGGTGAGGGGTGAGTAAGTGGGTGAGTGAGTGGGTGAGTGGGCGGACGAGTGAGTGAATGAGTGGGTGGGAGAGTCGGTGAGTGGTGAGTAAATGGTGAATGGGCAGGCGAGTGGGTGAGTGGGTGGGTGAGTGGGTGAGTAGGTGGGTGAGTGAGTGGGTGGGTGGGTGAGTGAGTGGGTGGGTGAGTGGGTGGGTAGGTAATCGAGTGGCTGAGCGAGTGAGAGAGCGAATGTGCGAGTGAGTTTAAACGAGTGACCAAACTAGTGACTTATCGAGCTGAATGGATGAGGGCGCGAGCGGATGAGCAGGTGAGCTGGTGAGCGAGTGAGCGAGTGAGCGGGTGAGTGGGTGAGCTGGTGAGCGGTGAGTGGGTGAGCGGGTGAGCGGGTGAGCTATTGAGCGGGTGAGCTGGTGAGCGGGTGAGTGGGTGAGCTGGTGAGCGGGTGAGTGGGTGAGCGGGTGAGCTATTGAGCGGGTGAGCTGGTGAGCGGATGAGCTGGTGAGCGGGTGAGCGGTGAGTGGGTGAGCGGGTGAGCGGGTGAGGGGTGAGCGGGTGAGCGGCCACTCACCATGAGCAGCCCCTTGTAGGCGTAGATGATCCCGAGCCACACAGTCATGTGGTGGCTCTCACAGTGCTCCAGCTGCGGCCGGATCGCCAAGTCCCGGCCCGACGGGTCGGGCTGGGGGCGGGAGGGGGGGGTATGGGGCAGGTAGCGGGGGGGCAGTGATGGTGGTTGAATATAAGTGTACGAGTAAGTCCGAGTTGCTCAACACAGCTGATGGAGAGACACCAACGAGTGAAGCTCACGGCCAACAGTGACCACGCCAGCGGCGGTAGCGACGAGGAGGCGACGCGCTGCCGGTGAGCGAGCGAGCGAGCGAATCGCTGAGTGGTGGATGACCACCGCTCGCCCGCAGACGCGGCGAACGCGAGTGCGGCGGAGGTGATAACGGGACACGGGACCTGGCAACTGGCACGCCGGGCCGACGTGGAGCCAGGACCGCTAGGAACTTGGGTTCCACTCAGGATTTCAGCTCCAATCACAGTGATTAGTACACTGAGGCTCATAGACTCGCAGAGAGACCCATAGACTTACATAAACCCATAGACTTACACAGAGACCCATAGACTTAAATAAACCCATAGACTCACACAGAGACCCATAGACTTAAATAAACCCATAGACTCACACAGAGACCCATAGACTTACATAAACCCATAGACTCACACAGAGACCATAGACTTACATAAACCCATAGACTTACACAGAGACCCATAGACTTACTTAAACCCATAAACTCACACAGAGACCCATAGACTTACATAAACCCATAGACTCACACAGAGACCCAATGGACTCACGTAGAAACCCGCTCACATAGAGACCTATAGACTCACACATAAACCAACAGACTCACATCGAAACCCATATAACACTACGACTTTAAACAGGGAAAAATTTGTACAAATAGGCGACGTTTCAGGCAGCCCCCTCTTCAGAGCACACACAGAGAGGCTGGAGAGACAGACCCACTGCTACCTCTATCCCCTCTCTATGAATAAGGGCCATTGCCTGAAACGTCGCCCAGTGTACGCCTCCCCAGTATCGGGTTGGACAGATTTTCCCAGCGGCTCGGAGCTCACTGCCGTGGTGCGCCACGAGGCGGGCTACAGCCCCTCCTCCTGGTGTGACGTCACATCCGGTGACGTCATCGCCCCCACCCCTCCACCAACATCAGTAGCATCATCGTCTTCTTGGTTCTTTCGGTAAAGTCACGTAGAAGGGAAATAATAAAATAAAAACTTAATATAATAATATATAATAACACTATGAGATCTCCTTTACCAGTGGCAAAATATAGTAATAGGTTTTTACCCTTTTAACTGGTACAAAATCTGACACCTTTATACAAGGCATCATGTTTGCAATAACCTCAAAATGCAAACAAAAAGAAACAACTCTGATGATGATAATGATATGCACTGTGCATATCATTATCATCATCAGAGTTGTTTCTTTTTGTTTGCATTTTGACTTCTTGTGTTGAGGTTATTGCAAACATGATGCCTTGTATAAAGGTGTCAGATTTTGTAGCAGTTAAAAGGGTAAAAACCTATTACAATATATAATCATATATAATAATATAATAATTCTCACTGATGAATCCCTGCAGTCACGAAAGCTTTAAATAGAAGCATCATCGTCATCGTCGTCGGTGGCATCAGTCACCCCCTCTGTCCCCTCCTCTTACACTCATCCCACCCCTCCCAGAGGCGGAGCCAGGGTTTTCAAGTAGGGGGTGGGGGCAGCCCCTCCAGCAATGAAAAATTATAGAGTTGTTATTAGTAATAGTTTCTACCCTTTTATCTGGTACAAAAGATAGAGTAATAGATTTTTACCCTTTCAACTGGTACGAAAACTGACACCTTTATACAAGGGATCATGTTTGCAATAACCACAACACAAGCAGTCAAAATGCAAACAAAAAGAAACAACTCTGATGATGATAATGATATGCACTGTCCTTGAAGTTGATTGGTCCATACCCGAGACGGCTTTTCTTAGAGCCTAGTCTCCACTGGTTTTGGACCAGAGTTGTTTATTTTTGTTTGCATTTTGACTGCTTGTGTTGTGGTTATTGCAAACATGATGCCTTGTATAAAGGTGTCAGTTTTTGTACCAGATGAAAGGGTAAAAACCTATTACTATATTTTGCTACTGGTAAAGGAGGTCTCATAGTGAGTTGTTAGTAAGTAAGGAGTTGTTAGTAAGTAAGGAGTTGTTAGTGAGTAAGGAGTTGTTAGTAAGCATCGCGCTTGCTGAAGGTGTTGATGCTTCAGGGAAGTCGTGTGCTGTGTACGCAACTGCACACAATTCTGTGAGTCACTTATAACCGCTTTGCCGTTACTTATTGCCAATTATGGACTCAGACTATTGTCCTATCATCTCATAGAGTCCCTGGTCACGTAATAATATGCTACACAGTGGCAGTGGGGGTCGCAAAATGCCGATTTATTACTAATAAACCCCAATGATCCGATCGAAATTAGGGATTTCGATCGGATCATTGGGGGGGGGGGGGCACGTGCCACCCCCTCCCCCAATGACCCGATCGAAATCCCTAAGTTGATGATGATGAGAGAGACACGCAAACTCCAAATATACAGGCGTCAGGGTCGAACCCACGACCTCCTGTATACCAGGCGAGGGAGTTAACATCTCTTAGCCACCGTGATGATGATGAGAGAGAGAGACACGCAAACTCTAAATATACAGCATCAGGCGTCAGGGTCAGGATCGAACCCATGACCTCCTGTATACCAGGCGAGGTAGTTAACATCTCCTAGCCACCGTGATGATGATNAGAGAGAGAGAGAGAGACACGCAAACTCCAAATATACAGCAGCAAACGTCAGGGTCGAACCCACGACCCGCTGTATACCAGGCGAGGTAGTTAACATCTCCTAGCCACCGTGATGATGATGAGAGAGAGAGGCACGCAAACTTCAAATCTACAGCAGCAGGCGTCAGGGTCGGGATCGAACCCATGACCTCCTGTACACCAGGCGAGGTAGTTAACATCTCCTAGCCACCGTGACGATGATGAGAGAGAGAGACACGCAAACTTCAAATCTACAGCAGGCGTCAGGGTCGGGATCGAACCCATGACCTCCTGTATACCAGGCGAGGTAGTTAACATCTCCTAGCCACCGAGTTGATGATGATGAGAGAGAGAGAGACACCACAAACTCCAAATACGCAGCAGGCGTCAGGGTTGGGATCGAACCCACGATCTCCTGTATACCAGGCGAGGTAGTTAACATCTCCGAGCCACCGTGATGATGATGATGAGAGAGAGAGAGAGACCGCAAACTCCAAATCTACAGCAGGCGTCAGGGTCGGAATCGAACTCACGACCTCCTGTATACCAGGCGAGATAGTTAACATCTCCTAGCCACCGTGATGATGATGATGATGAGAGAGAGAGACCGCAAACTCCAAATATACAGCAGCAAACGTCAGGGTCGAACCCACGACCCCTGTATACCAGGCGAGGTAGTTAACATCTCCTAGCCACCGTGATGATGATGATGANAAGAGAGAGAGACACCACACAAATCCAAATCTACAGCAGGCGTCAGGGTTGGGATCGAACCCACGACCTCCTGTATACCAGGCGAGGTAGTTAACATCTCCGAGCCACCGTGATGATGATGATGAAGAGAGAGAGAGACCGCAAACTCCAAATCTACAGCAGGCGTCAGGGTCGGAATCGAACTCACGACCTCCTGTATACCAGGCGAGATAGTTAACATCTCCTAGCCACCGTGATGATGATGAGAGAGAGAGAGACACGCAAACTCCAAATATACAGCAGCAAACGTCAGGGTCGAACCCACGACCCCTGTATACCAGGCGAGGTAGTTAACATCTCCTAGCCACCGTGATGATGATGATGAGAGAGAGACACAAACTCCAAATATACAGCAGCAGGCATCAGGATTGAACCCACGACATCCTGTATACCAGGCGAGGTAGTTAACATCTCCTAGCCACCATGACTCCCTTATTTACATCACCCTCCTCCACTCACCGTCACCTCCTCATCTCATTACCCTCCCCCCTTCTCCCCCCCCTCCCAAGCTGCCAGGCTGATGGACGCCCCAATCACGGCGCGCTGCGTGGGAGGCAACGGGCGCCGTTAGGCAGCCATTTGTTTATTTATTTAACGGCCTGGAGTCACGCAGAGCCAAGGGGACACGGGTTCACTCCAGGGCACGGGTTCACTCCAGGACACGGGTTCACTCCAGGACACGGGCTCACTCCAGGACACGGGCTCACTCCAGGGCACGGGCTCACTCCAGGGCACGGGCTCACTCCAGGGCACGGGTTCACTCCAGGGCACGGGTCACTCCAGGACACGGGTTCACTCCAGGGCACGGGTTCACTCCAGGGCACGGGCTCACTCCAGGCACGGGCTCACTCCAGGGCACGGGTTCACTCCAGGGCACGGGTTCACTCCAGGACACGGGTTCACTCCAGGACACGGGCTCACTCCAGGACACGGGCTCACTCCAGGGCACGGGCTCACTCCAGGGCACGGGTTCACTCCAGGGCACGGGTTCACTCCAGGGCACGGGTTCACTCCAGGACACGGGTTCACTCCAGGACACGGGCTCACTCCAGGGCACGGGTTCACTCCAGGGCACGGGTTCACTCCAGGGCACGGGGTCACTCCAGGGCACGGGTCACTCCAGGGCACGGGGTCACTCCAGGGCACTGGTTCACTCCAGGACACGGGTCACTCCAGGACACGGGTTCACTCCAGGACACGGGTTCACTCCAGGGCACGGGGTCACTCCAGGGCACGGGTTCACTCCAGGGCACGGGTTCACTCCAGGGCACGGGGTCACTCCAGGGCACGGGGTCACTCCAGGACACGGGTTCACTCCAGGGCACGGGTTCACTCCAGGGCACGGGGTCACTCCAGGGCACGGGGTCACTCCAGGGCACGGGTTCACTCCAGGGCACGGGGTCACTCCAGGGCACCGGTTCACTCCAGGGCACGGGTCACTCCAGGGCACTGGTTCACTCCAGGACACGGGTTCACTCCAGGGCACGGGTTCACTCCAGGACACGGGTCACTCCAGGGCACGGGTTCACTCCAGGCACGGGCTCACTCCAGGGCACGGGGTCACTCCAGGGCACGGGTTCACTCCAGGACACGGGTTCACTCCAGGGCACGGGGTCACTCCAGGGCACGGGCTCACTCCAGGGCACGGGTTCACTCCAGGGCACGGGGTCACTCCAGGGCACGGGCTCACTCCAGGGCACGGGTTCACTCCAGGACACGGGCTCACTCCAGGACACGGGTTCACTCCAGGGCACGGGGTCACTCCAGGGCACGGGGTCACTCCAGGGCACGGGGTCACTCCAGGGCACGGGTCACTCCAGGGCACGGTCAGCCCGGGCCAGGAGCAGCATCATCAGCGTCATCAGCCCAAACAGCAGTAGCATCATCAGCATCATCAGCCCAAACAGCAGCATCATCAGCATCATCAGCCTAAACAGCAGCAGCATCATCAGCATCATCGATAGTAGCAGAAGCGTCATCAGCCCAAACAGCAGCAGCATCATCAGCATCATCAGCATCATCAGCCCAAACAGCAGCAGCATCATCAGCATCATCAGCGTCATCAGCCCAAACAGCAGCAGCATCATCAGCATCATCAGCCTAAACAGCAGCAGCATCATCAGCATCATCGATAGTAGCAGAAGCGTCATCAGCCCAAACAGCAGCAGCATCATCAGCATCATCAGCATCATCAGCCCAAACAGCAGCAGCATCATCAGCATCATCAGCGTCATCAGCCCAAACAGCAGCAGCATCATCAGCATCATCAGCCTAAACAGCAGCAGCATCATAGTCAGTATCGATAAGCAGAAATAGCCCAAACAGCAGCAGCATCATCAGCATCATCAGCATCATCAGCAACAGCAGCAGCATCATCAGCATCATCAGCGTCATCAGCCCAAACAGCAGCCATCATCAATCATCAGCCTAAACGCAGCAGCATCATCAGCATCATCGATAGCAGCAGAAGCGTCATCAGCTGCTGATGCTGCTGCATGTTGCTGGCTGCGATGTTGCTGCTGCTGTGTTGCGATGCTGAGCCTGATGATGTTGCTGCTGATGCTGCTGAGCTGCTGTGTTGCTGCTGATGCTGCTGATGATGTTGCTGATGCTGCTGATGTTGCTGATGCTGCTGCTGCTGGTGCTGCTGATGTTGCTGCTGATGATGTTGCTGATGCTGGTGTTGCTGCTGATTATGTTGCTGATGCTGCAGCTGCTGATGTTGCTGCTGATGTTGCTGCTGATGCTACTGCTAGTGGTGATGTTGATGCTGATGTTGCTGTTGCTGCTGATGCTGCTGATGATGCTGCTGCTGATGTTGCTGCTGCTGATGTTGCTGCTGCTGATGGATGCTCACCTCGAGGGGTACTGCTCGATGGTACGCTTGAGGGGGTCCATGGCCTGCCACGTGGTGAGCACCCCCAGGTCGATCAGCAGCATGCCCCCCACGATGCCAACCAACTTCTGGTCTTTGATTATCTGAGTGGGGGGCGGGGGGTATTGCAGGATGTTAATCGAACGCATTAACTTGAGCAGCAGCAGCATCAGTATCTGCAGCATCAGCAGTAGCATCATCAGCAGTCGTAGCATTAGCAGCGTCAGCAGTAGTAGCATCAGCAGTAGCATCAGCAGTAGCAGCATCAGTATCAGCAATAGCATCAGTATCAGCAGCATCAGCAGTAGCATCATCAGCGGTCGTAGCATTAGCAGCGTCAGCAGTAGTAGCATCAGCAGTAGCATCAGCAGTAGCAGCATCAGTATCAGCAATAGCATCAGTATCAGCAGCATCAGCAGTAGCATCATCAGCAGTCGTAGCATTAGCAGCGTCAGCAGTAGTAGCATCAGCAGTAGCATCATCAGTAGCAGCATCAGTAGCAGCAGCATCAGCAGCAGTAGCATCAGTATCAGCAGCATCAGCAATAGCATCATCAGCAGTCGTAGCATTAGCAGCGTCAGCAGTAGTAGCGTCAGCAGTAGCATCATCAGTAGCAGCATCAGGAGTAGCAGCATCAGTATCAGCAGCATCAGCAGTAGCATCATCAGCAGTCGTAGCATTAGCAGCGTCAGCAACAGTAGCATCAGCAGTAGCATCATCAGTAGCAGCATCAGTAGCAGCATCAGCAATAGTAGCATCAGTATTAGCAGCATCAGCAGTAATATCATCAGCAGTCGTAGCATTACCAGCATCAGCAGTAGTAGCGTCAGCAGTAGCATCATCAGTACCAGCATCAGCAACAGTGCATCAGTATCAGCAGGATCAGTAGTAGTATCATCAGCAGTCGTAGCATTACCAGCATCAGCAGTAGTAGCATCAGCAGTCGTAGCATCAGCAGCAGCATCAGCAGTTGCATGATCAGCAGTAGCATCATCAGCAGTAGCATCACCAGAAGTAGCATCAGCAGCAGTAGTATCAGCATCAGTAGCAGCACACTCAGTGGCAGCATCAGTAGCAGCATCATCATCAGCAGTGTCATCAGTGATATCATCACCATGATTATCATCATCAATACCAGCAGCAAAACTATCATCAATATCATCATCAGTACCACCATAATCATCATCATCAATCAGAAGTAGTTTAATAATCATTGTCACCAGCTGCAGCAGTAAAATTAGTAACTTCATAATCATCATCATCGCCCTGCGGGTGTATACTGGCCCCCGCCATGTGAACGTGGAGTGGCGTCACCTTCTTCTTCATCTTGACGTTCTTGAAGATGGCGTGGACACGCCAAGTCTTGGCGAACATCGCCCCGAACGCCGTGGTGTAGCCCAGCGTGAGGATCCAGGTGCGGGCCTGACAACAACAACAACCGGGTCACGCCACACCGGGGTTAGCCACACCACACCAGGGCCATTCCACACCGGGGTTACCCACACCGGGATCAGCCACACCGGGGTTAGCCACACCACACCAGGGCCATTCCACACCGGGGTTACCCACACCGGGATCAGCCACACCGGGGTTAGCCACACCACACCAGGCCATTCTACACCGGGGTCACCCCACGCAAAACCAGAGTTGACACCAAACCGTGAGTGATGCCACAACACCACTTCATACAACCCACAGCATGTGCACTAGGGGCAAGCCACAGCATGCCAGGGTCACGCCACAACACGTGAGGGTCACGCCACAACACGTGAGGGTCACGCCACACCACGTGAGGGTCACGCCACACCACGTGAGGGTCACACCACAACACGCCAGGGTCACACCACACCACGTCAGGGTCACACCACACTACGTCAGGGTCACACCACGTCAGGGTCACACCACAACACGTCAGGGCCACACCACACCACGCCAGGGCCACACCACGCCAGGGTCACACCACAACACGTCAGGGTCACACCACAGCACGCCAGGGTCACACCACAACACGCCAGGGTCACACCACAACACGCCAGGGTCACGCCACACCACACCAGGGTCACGCCACACCACGCCAGGGTCACGCCACACCACGTCAGGGTCACACCACGTCAGGGTCACACCACAGCACGCCAGGGTCACACCACAACACGCCAGGGTCACGCCACAACACGCCAGGGTCACACCACGTCAGGGTCACACCACAGCACGCCAGGGTCACACCACAACACGCCAGGGTCACGCCACAACACGCCAGGGTCACACCACACCACGCCAGGGCCACACCACACCACGCCAGGGTCACGTCACAACACGTCAGGGTCACGCCACAACACGTGAGGGTCACACCACAACACGTCAGGGTCACACCACACCACGCCAGGGTCACACCACAACACGTCAGGGTCACACCACACCACGCCAGGGTCACGCCACAGCACGTCAGGGTCACGCCACACCACGTCAGGGTCACACCACGTCAGGGTCACACCACAGCACGCCAGGGTCACACCACAACACGCCAGGGTCACGCCACACCACGCCAGGGTCACGCCACACCACGCCAAGGTCACGCCACACCACGTCAGGGTCACACCACGTCAGGGTCACACCACAGCACGCCAGGGTCACACCACAACACGCCAGGGTCACGCCACACCACGCCAGGGTTCACGCCACACCACGCCAGGGTCACGCCACACCACGTCAGGGTCACACCACGTCAGGGTCACACCACAGCACGCCAGGGTCACACCACAACACGCCAGGGTCACGCCACAACACGCCAGGGTCACACCACAACACGTCAGGGTCACACCACAACACGTCAGGGTCACACCACAACACGTCAGGGTCACACCACAACACGCCAGGGTCACACCACACCACGCCAGGGCCACACCACAACACGTCAGGGTCACACCACAACACGTCAGGGTCACACCACAACACGCCAGGGCCACACCACACCACGCCAGGGCCACACCACAACACGTCAGGGTCACACCACAACACGTCAGGTCACACCACACCGCGCCAGGGTCACACCACAACACGCCAGGGTCACGCCACAACACGTCAGGGTCACGCCACAACACGTGAGGGTCACACCACAACACGCCAGGGTCACGCCACAACACGTCAGGGTCACACCACAACACGTGAGGGTCACACCACACCACGCCAGGGCCACGCCACAACACGTCAGGGTCACGCCACAACACGTCAGGGTCACACCACAACACGTCAGGGTCACACCACAACACGTCAGGGTCACGCCACAACACGTCAGGGTCACGCCACAACACGTCAGGGTCACACCACAACACGCCAGGTCACGCCACAACACGTCAGGTCACGCCACAACACGTGAGCGTCACACCACAACACGTCAGGGTCACACCACAACACGCCAGGGCCACACCACAACACGCCAGGGCCACACCACACCACGCCAGGGCCACACCACACACGTCAGGGTCACACCACAACACGTCAGGGTCACACCACAACACGTCAGGGTCACACCACAACACGTCAGGGTCACACCACAACACGTCAGGGTCACACCACAACACGTCAGGGTCACACCACAACACGTCAGGGTCACACCACAACACGTCATGGTCACGCCACAACACGTCAGGGTCACGCCACAACACGTGAGCGTCACACCACAACACGTGAGGGTCACACCACAACACGCCAGGGTCACGCCACAACACGTGAGCGTCACACCACAACACGTGAGGGTCACACCACAACACGCCAGGGTCACACCACAACACGTCAGGGTCACGCCACAACACGTGAGCGTCACACCACAACACGTCAGGGTCACACCACAACACGTCAGGGTCACGCCACAACACGTGAGCGTCACGCCACAACACGTGAGCGTCACACCACAACACGTCAGGGTCACACCACAACACGTCAGGGTCACGCCACAACACGTGAGCGTCACACCACAACACGTGAGGGTCACACCACAACACGCCAGGGTCACGCCACAACACGTGAGCGTCACACCACAACACGTCAGGGTCACACCACAACACGTGAGCGTCACACCACAACACGTTAGGGTCACACCACAACAAGTGAGCGTCACACCACAACACGTTAGGGTCACGCCACAACACGTGAGCGTCACACCACAACACGCCAGGGTCACGCCACAACCACTCGAGGTCCAAGAAGCGTGAACAGCGTGGCAGAGAAGGGGCCAGGGTAGAGGTCGCAAACGGGTTTTGATTCCTTACCCGTACCCGGCCGCACCAGGGTCGCAAACAGGTACCCGTACCCGTACCCGGCCGTACCCGTACCCTACCCGTAGGGTACGGGTATCGGGTATCGGGTTGATTGCGACCTCTGGGATGAAGCCATGTTGCAGGCGCGGGTGGGTTGATTCTAGGAACTTGAATTGTGAGAAGAGACAAGACGTTGGGAAATGAGTGACAAACGGTGACTCACCAGTGACTCACGGCCTACCCGTACCCGTACCCGGCCGCACCAGGGTCGCAAACGGGTACCCGTACCTGACCCGGCCGGGTACGGGTAGCCGGGTATCGGGTAGGGTACGGGTATCGGGTACCCGGTTGCGACCTCTGGGCCAGGGTGCCCTCTCGAATCGTGAGCTCCTTCCACCAGCGGTGGTGTGAGCGGGCTATTGCAGGGCTGCGCATTTACCCCCCCCCACCGACCGTGGGGGGGGGGGGTGGGTTGACTCAGCCCATCATCCCTCTCGCCCGCTCTCCGGGTCGATAAAGCTAGCACCACTTTGCGCGGAATTCAACGGGCGGTTTATTTTGTTGATAAGACTCGTGCCGGCCACAGGAACGTGGAATTTCCACGAGGGGAGGACGAGGAAGAGGACACGGAGGTGGAGGGTGAGTTCGAGGTGGGGTAAGAGTCGGGGGGAGGGGGCGAGGTGGGGAGGTGGAGGAGGGGTGGGGGCGAGTGACGCCGCTAGGATCCGGAATGCGAGACGCGCCGTGTAACACGAGCGGTGACGGCTCGGGCCGAATCGAACATTGAAACCCGCCCCCCCCCAACTCCACCCCCACCCTCAACCCCCACTCCACACCGCCATCCCCTCACCCCCCACCCCCACCCCCACTCCACCCCCACCCCCCCACTCCACACCGCCATCCCCCGGGGACGCCAGGAACACGGCCGCGTGCCGTGTGAACACGCCCGTGAATCACGCGGCGCTCGTTAACGGCTGAAGTGGGGGGCTCCGTGTGGGAGGGGGGGTGAAGGAGGAANGGGGGGAGGGGAGGGAGGGGGGAGGGGGAGGAAGGGGAGGGAGGGGGGGAGGGGGAGGAAGGGGGGGAGAGGAAGGGGGGGGGGAGGAAGGGGGGGGTGAAGAGGAGGAGGTGGCCGGGGGAATGGGAGACACTCCGAGGGAGGCAGCTGGATGAGAGATGCTGGAGGGCGGCTCGGACTCGGCTCGCGTGAGCCAGGGGGAGAGCAGCTCAGCAGAGTCGAGGAAGGAGGAGCAGGAGGAGGTATAAATTCGCAGGAGGACCTGGGTTTGTCACCGCAATGACCACCATCGATAGAATTAAACAAAGTACGGCGATAAAGCAAAAAGTAGAGATCGCAGCAGTGGCAGCAGTAGCAGCAGCAGTGGCAGCAGCAGCAGCAGTAGCTGCAGCAGTAGCAGTGGCAGCAGTAGCAGCAGCAGTGGCAGCAGCAGCGGCAGCAGTAGCAGTGGCAGCAGCAGTAGCAGCGGCAGCAGCAGTAGCAGTGGCAGCAGCAGCAGTAGCAGCAGTAGCAGCAGCAGTAGCAGCAGCAGTAGCAGTGGCAGCAGCAGCAGTAGCAGTGGCAGTACCAGCAGCAGTAGCAGCAGCAGTGGCAGCGGCAGTAGCAGCGGCGGCAGCAGCGGCGGCAGTAGCAGCGGCAGCAGCAGCGGCGGCAGTAGCAGTGGCAGCAGTAGTAGCAGTGGCAGTAGCAGCAGCAGTAGCCGCGGCAGTAGCAGCGCAGTAGCAGCGGCGGCAGCAGCGGCGGCAGTAGCAGCAGTAGCAGCAGCAGCAGCAGCGGCAGTAGCAGCAGCAGCAGTAGCAGCAGCGGCAGTAGCAGCAGCAGCAGCGGCAGCAGCAGCGGCAGCAGCAGCGGCAGCAGCAGCGGCAGCAGTAGCAGTGGCAGCAGCAGTAGCAGCAGCAGCGTTGGCGGCAGTAGCAGCAGTGGCAACAACAGCAGCAGCGTTGGCGGCAGCAGTAGCAGTGGCAGCGGCAACAGCAGCAGTAGCAGCAGCAGCAGCAGCGGCAGCGGCAGCAGTAGCAGCAGCAGCAACAGCAGCGGCAGCAGCGTTGGCGGCACACCGAGACCGAGAGCCTGTTCCTCGGCGATTCACCAATGACGACGTTGGCCGTGCGTGAGTGAGACTCGAACTCGTCGCCATGGGTTTGTAGCTCGGCGTGCTAACCACTGCGCCACCGCTCCCACCACCCAGGTTGAACCCTGTCGGGCACGTCCCATGGAGGTCAAAGGCAAAGATCCCCCGCGTAGCCTGAACAGGCGAATGGGGCAAGTGCTGTTAGCGAGTAGCAGCACCCATGAAGGCCGGCACGGCACACGAGGGGGTGGGTGGCCAACGCTTCGCGCGACCGTCTTTGTCACCGTACCAGGTACACAATTGAGGCTGAGTCAACCTAGGGAAGCCACACACTCACCCTGCCCCCCCCACCCTCGTCTCTCCCCCCATCCATCATCACCCCTCCTCCCCCGTGGTTACACTGAATTCGATTCTTCTGCTGCTGCCGCTGTACGTGTTGATGGGCTTTACCCCCCGTCCCATCGCCCCCCACCCCCGCCCCCCACCCCCACCTGCCCCTGCCCCCCCGCCCCCTCGCCCCTGCCCCCCAATTCCTCGCCCCCACCCCCGCCACCGACCCACCCCCCCCGCGCCCCCCCCCAACTCACGGCGCACGCCCTCTGGAAGGAGCTAGCGGACACGAGCTCTCCGTCGAGGCCGAAGAGGAAGATGGAGAGGTAGGAGAGCAATCCGCCCAGGATGATGAGGTTGTTCATGTACGGGCTCGACATCTTTATCAGCCTGCGGGGGAGGAGGAGCGGGGGGGGGGGTACAGGTGGGGGGGGGGGTGATGCCGGTGATGCAACGCAGGCGGAGATGGGGTGGAAATGAGAGAAAGCCGGGGAGGGAGAGGGGGAGGGGAGAGGGGGGAGAGGAGAGGGAGGAGGGAGGGGGAGGGGAGGGAGGGGAGAGGGGGAGGAGGAAGGGGAGATGGAGGGGAGAGGTGGGAGGGGGGAGGGAGGAGGGAGGGGAGGAGGGAGGGGAGGGGGAGGAGGGAGGAGGAGGGGGAGAGCGGAGAACAGGCGAGGAAGTGAAATGGAGATGGTGGGAGAGGAGGGGAGGGGGAGAGAGAGAGAGTGGGAAGAGAAAACCAGAGGGGGGGGGTGGTGGTTAGGAAGCAGAGGGAATAGTAGTGGGGGGAGGAGTAGTAGTGGGGGAGGGGTAGTAGTGGGGGGGTAGTAGTGGGGGAGGGGGGTCGTAGTGGGGGGAGGGAATAGTAGTGGGGGAGGGGGTAGTAGTGGGGGGGTAGTAGTGGGGGGGAGGGGGGTAGTAGTGGGGGGGGAGGGGGTAGTAGTGGGAGGGGTAGTAGTGGGGGGAGGGGTAGTAGTNGGGGGGGGTAGTAGTGGGGGGAGGGGTAGTAGTGGGGGTAGTAGTGGGGGGAGGGGGTAGTAGTGGGGGGGGTAGTAGTGGGGGGAGGGGGGTAGTAGTGGGGGGGTAGTAGTGGGGGGAGGGGTAGTAGTGGGGGGTAGTAGTNGGGGGGGGGGAATGCACTCCCGCATGAGTGGCGCTCAGACCGTCTCATGGACTGGCGTCAGCCGGGAAGTAAATTTAATGAAACACATATACACAATAATACACACACACAGATACACACACAGATACACAAAGACACACACACACACACAGACACACACAGATACACACACACAGATACACACNAAGACACACACACACACACACAGACACACACAGATACACACACACAGATACACACTCACACACACACACAGATACACACACAGATACACACACACAGATACACACTCACACACACACACAGATACACACACACAGATACACACACACAGATACACACTAAGACACACACACACACAAACAGATACACACACACAGATACACACACACAGATACACACTAAGACACACACACACAGATACACAATGAGACACTGCCCCCCCCCCCCCACAGGGAGCAGGCGTGGGGGAGCGGGCACCCCCACGGAACCACGTGACATCACCCAGGACTTCCCGCCCGGGGCAGGGAGGTCTCGTCCCTCGCAGCTAATTGCCAATTCGGATCTTCGGCCAGGAGCGGTTCGCGTCATCGCCGGACGGCGCTGGCGGGCGATCGATGGGGACTACGCGGCGGCGCTAATTGCGGCGCCACGTGGAGCCAGCGAGGAAGCCGGGGCCTCGCGAGCCATCGGCCTCACGAGCGGCCCGCGCCGACAGCGGCCTCCCGGAGGGGGAGGCCCCACGCGCGCCGTATCGACCCGGCCCCGGAATTTCCGGCGCTCACCGCTCGCTCACTCACTCACTCCCTCACTCACTCGCCCCCTCACTCGCCCGCTCGCCCACTTACCCGCTTACCCACTCACTCGCTCGCTCACCCGCTTACCCACTCGCTCACTCACTCCCTCACTCACTCCCTCACTCGCCCGCTCGCTCACTCACCCACTCGCTCACCCGCTCGCCCGCTCGCTCACCGACTTACCCACTCACCTGCTCCCTCACCCGCTTACCCGCTCGCTCACTCACTCCCTCACTCACTCGCCCCCTCACTCGCCCGCTCGCTCACCCGTTTACCCACTCACTCACCCACTCGCTCACCCGCTTACCCACTCCCTCACTCACTCCCTCACTCGCCCGCTCGCTCACTCACCCACTCACTCACCACTTGCTCACTCGCCCGCTCGCCCGCTCGCTCACCTGCTTACCCACTCGCTCACTCACTCACTCGCTCCCTCACTCACTCTCTCACTCACTCACTCCCTCACTCACCCGCTCGCCCACTCGCCCGCTCACCGCTCACCTGCTCCCTCACCCGCTTACCCGCTCACTCACTCCCTCACCGCTCGCCTACTCGCTCACCCGCTTACCCGCCCGCTCACTCCCCCCCCACCCCGCGCTCACTTCTGGTTGCGGTTCTTGATGTTGAAGAAGAGGAACATCGCGGCCAGGATCATCCCGAGCAGCGTGAGCGTCGACAGCACCGCGTACAGCGGCAGCGACACCTTGCGCAGCTCCTCCACCTCGATCGTGCGGTCCTCGGGGGGCCGCTCCCTAGTGGGGGGGGGCAAGCNGGGGGGGCAAGGGGGGTGAGGGGTGCAAGGGGGGGGGTGAGGGGGGGCAAGGGGGTGGGGGGTGCAGATGTGGATCTAGAAACGTCACAAAGAGTGGCGGCAGTCTTGGAATTGAGTGGGGCCTGGGATTAGACCCCCCCCCTCTCCCCCCCACACACNGGGGGGGGGGAGGAGGCAATGCCTGAGGAACCCCCCCCCAGCTCTCGTCACTGGAATAGCTGGGCACAGTAACACTGTGATACACGTGTGTGAGTGTGTGAATGTGTGTGTGAGTGAGTGAGTGTGTGAGTGTGAGTGAGTGTGAGTGTGTGAGTGAGTGTGTGTGTGACAGGGTGTGTGANTGTNAGTGTGTGANTGTGTGTGANTGTGTNACTGTGTGTGTGAGTGTGTGCGTGTGTGTGTGTGTGTGTGTGAGTAAGTGTGTGAGTGTGTGTATGAGGTTGTGTGTGTGTGAGTGTGTGAGTGTGTGTGTGTGAGTGAGTGAGTGTGTGAGTGAGTGTGTGGTGAGTGAGTGTGTGAGTGAGTGAGTGTGTGAGTGAGTGAGTAAGTGTGTGAGTGAGTGTGTGAGTGTGTGTGTGTGTGAGTGTGTGTGAGTGTGTGTGAGTGTGTGAGTGTGTGTGAGTGAGTAAGTGTGTGTGTGAGTGTGTGAGTGAGTGGTGTGAGTGTGTGTGTGAGTGTGTGTGAGTAAGTGTTGTGAGTGTGTGAGTGAGTGTGTGTGAGTGTGTGTGTGTGTGTGTGTGAGTGAGTGTGTGAGTGTGTGTGTTGTGAGTGTGTGTGTCGTGTGTGAGTGTGTGAGAGTGTGTGAGTGTGTGAGTGTGTGTGAGTGTGTTGAGTGAGTGTGTGTGTGAGTGTGTGAATGTGGTGAGTGAGTGTGTGTGAGTGTGTGTGAGTGTGTGAGTCCGAGTGAGTGAGTGTGAGTGTGAGTGAGTGTGAGTGAGTGTGTGAGTGTGAGTGAGTGTGTGAGTGTGTGAGTGTGTGAGTGTGAGTGTGTGTGAGTGAGTGTGTGTGAGTGAGTGTGTGAGTGAGTGTGTGAGTGTGTGTGAGTGAATGTGTGTGAGTGAGTGTGAGTGAGTGAGTGTGTGAGTGTGTGAGTGTGTGTTAGTGAGTGAGTGTGTGTGAGTAAGTGAGTGTGTGTGTGAGTGAGTGTGTGTGTGAGTGAGTGTGTGTGAGTGTGTGTGTGAGTGAGTGTGAGTGTTTGTGTGAGTGTGTGAGTGTGTGAGTGAGTGTGAGTGAGTGTGTGAGTGTGTGTGAGTGAGTGAGTGTGAGTGAGTGAGTGTGTGAGTGTGAGTAAGTGTGTGAGTGTGTGTGAGTGTGAGTGTGTGTGTGAATGTGTGTGCGCATTCTCGCTCGTTGCCGAGGTTCGCGGTTCGAATCCGGCGGGCTGCCCTGGTTAATGATGATGATACGGCGCACCGTCACGAAGGACGTTGAATATCCCAAACCGTGGCATCGTTCGAAAGAGCCGAGAGACATCGCGCCGCCCCCGCCCCCTCGCGGCGTCGACGTTTCGCCCCCCCCCAATTTGTTGAGAAAGAAAAAAAATCGTGACAACCGCGAGCCGCTCAACTTAAGGACCACGCACGGCGACTCCTGAGAGACAGAGTCCAGAGAGCGGGAACCCGACGCGGGTTCCGTCGCTCCATCTCCGCGTGGGTGGACGTCCCGCCGCGGGGGTTGCGGGGGAGGCGCGTGGTGGTGAGGACGAGGTGAGGACGAGGTGAGGAAGAGGTGGCTCACCCTGGAAGCGCATCGTGTCGTTGGTGATGTCCAGGACATCCTCAACTGCGTAATACTCTCCCACCTTCACGTGGCGGCCCTCTGCACATACATCGTCGTCATCATCACCATCACCACCATCGTCACAATCATCATCACTATCGTCACCAACGCCATCATCGTCACCAACATCAGACTCACCATCATCATTACGACCATCATCATCATCATCACCACCACCATGGTCACCTTGACCAGCATCATCACCACCATCATCACCACCACCATCGTCACCTTCACCAGCATCATCAGCAGCATCACACATCGCCCAATTCACCTCCTTGCCCTCTATGCACATCATCACCCACATCATCACCCACATCATCATCATTAGCATCATCACCATCGCCACCATCACCACCATCATCATCATTCGCATCACCACCACCACCATCATCTCGATGAGACAGCGACCGCTCTGACCAGCAGTGATCACGAGTCGTGTGAGAGAGAAAGAGAGCGAGAGAGGGCCGCGTCTTACATTTGAAAAGGGACCCCCCCCTCCCAGTGGCAGCTGTCTCTGTGCGTTCGTCTGCAGGTAGTAGCTGGCGACGATTGCGGCTGTGTTGGATCATTGCACGCACAAAGTGCTTGGCACAATATCGTCAAGAAGGAATAACCCATCGTCACGTGAACTCCGGTCATTCTTGTAGCGGCAGCGGCGGCAGCGGCTTTTTGGCTGCGAGCCGTCGAACGAAGGCGGTGGTCGCCGCATGATCACGCGGCGCTTTCGGATGCGCTTCTGCGGCCGTCTGGAACGCTCTTCCTTCCGATATTAGGAAGCCGCTGGGAAGCTCTGCTCCGTTAACTCTAGATTTGAAGCTTTGTGACTGCAAGGATTCATATTCTTAGGGTTTTTTTCGGTAAAGTCACGTAGGTAAAAAATTAAACGTCGTGATTTTTATTTTATTTTACTTTTCTTAATTTTAATTTTTTAACTACGTGACTTTACCGAAAAAAAACCTAAGAATCTGCACCGTTAACTCATCATGTGCATTGACAAACTCGTTTCTTTAGAAGTGCTTTTAGCCGCGTTAGTTTGATGTCCTTCCCCGCACACTTCCATCAGCACGGTTGGCTACGTACAGTGCGAAAGAAGTTCAGTATACATACATACAACATGCATGCATACAACATGCATGCATACAACATACATTCACACAACATGCATACAACATACACACATTGGCGGTGCGATATTAGAATGTTTAGGACGGATGTCATAGCGATGACTCACCTTGGAACTGGGTGAACTCGATGGTACCCAAACGCTCCCCGTTACGGAACACGACCTGGCCCTGGTGGAGTGGCNGGGGGGGTGGGTGGATCACATAGAGATGGTGGTGTGCAGTAGACAATGAGAGTCAGGGCTGTGTGTGACCTGTTCCAGGCAGTAGAGCAAGCTGGTTAATGAGAACGCTCTCCCTTATCTCCATCCACCACTCTCTCTCCCCCTATTGGCATCCTCTCTCCACTCTCTCCACTCTCTGCACTCTCTGCACTCCCCCCCCCACGTCCTGGATGTATTTTCATTCGTGCAACATTCATGAGAAGAGCTGCATTAGGGAGACGCGGGGGAGGGGTGGGGAGACGCGGGGAGGGAGAAGCGGGGGAGGGGAGACGCGGGGAGGGAGACGAGGGGTGGGGAGACACGGGGAGGGAGATTCATGGAGGGGAGACGCGGGGAGGGGGTGGGGAGACGCGGGGGAGGGGGGGGAGACGCGGGGGAGGGTGGGGAGACGCGGGGGAGGGGTGGGAGACGCGGGGGAGGGGTGGGGAGACGCGGGGAGGGGTGGGGAGACGCGGGGGAGGGGGTGGGGAGACGCGGGGGAGGGTGGGGGCGCGGGGGAGGGGTGGGAGACGCGGGGGAGAGGGTGGGAGACGCGGGGAGAGGGTGGGGAGACGTGGGGGAGAGGTGGGGAGACGTGGGGAGAGGGTGGGGAGACGCGGGGGAGAGGGTGGGAGACGCGGGGGGGGGGGGAGGGGGGGGGTGGGAGACGCGGGGGAGAGGGTGGGGAGACGGGGGGAGGGGTGGGGAGACGCGGGGGAGGGGTGGGGAGACGCGGGGGGAGGGGGTGGGCGGGGGAGGGGTGGGGAGACGGGGGGGAGGGGTGGGAGACGCGGGGGGAGGGTGGGAGACGCGGGGGAGGGGTGGGAGACGCGGGGAGGGGTGGGAGACGCGGGGGANGGGGTGGGGAGAGCGGGGGAGGGGTGGAGCGGGAGGGTGGGGAGACGCGGGGAGGGGGTGGGGAGACGCGGGGAGAGGGTGGGGAGACGCGGGGGAGAGGGTGGGGAGACGCGGGGAGGGGGTGGGGAGACGCGGGGGAGGGGGTGGGGAGACGCGGGGGAGAGGGTGGGGAGACGCGGGGGAGGGGTGGGGAGACGCGGGGGAGGGGTGGGGAGACGCGGGGGAGGGGGTGGGGAGACGCGGGGAGGGGAGACGCGGGGGAGGAGGTGGGGAGACGCGGGGGAGGGGTGGGAGACGCGGGGGAGGGGGTGGGGAGACGAGGGGGAGGGGGTGGGGAGACGCGGGGAGGGGAGAAGCGGGGGAGGGGTGATTCATGGAGGGGAGACGCGGGGAGGGAGATGCGGGCTGCTGCCTTCTCTACGTGTGTGACAAACCAGTTAAACCCAGTTTTAACCGATATTAACCGGTTAAAACCGATATTAACCGGCCACGCAGAAACTTGACTGTGACAACGCTCTTCTGTGCGGGGTTGGAGCGTTGCTGCCCCCCCCGACCCTCCGCCCCCCATCGCCCGCGCCGTACGTTGAGCGGAGATGGCGCAGCGTTGACCGGGGCGGCCCGTTGGATCCGAGCCCGCGAGGGCGCTCACCGTCACGCCGTAGAAGCTCGTCTCGTTCATGGCGTTCAGCAGCTTTTGCCCGAACTTCAGCTCGCTGTGGTTGCGGTTGGGTTGTGGTTGTTGTTGTTGTTGCGGCCGGACGGTTGTTGCTGGTGACCTCGTCCCTGCCTGGGGGAGAATGGCATCAAGGCTCCGTGAGAACCTCACACAGCCCTGACTCTCGAGTCCGTCTGCCCCGTCGACCCAGCGACCCGAGTTCGATTCCCGCTCACGGCCACCAACGCCGACTAACGATGATCTGGACCAGCCGCGGGTCACCCGAAGGTCGACCCCGCCTCGAATGAGTACTTGGCGCAGGCGTGTAAACATCAGGCACTGGGAGAGACAAAGGCGGCCGGGTTTGTTCATGGCCCCGGCCACACCGGACGGTCCGTGAGAGGCTACCTGGGGGACCTGTGCCTTAGTGCGAGTCACCTGCGCTGCGTTGGTGCTCCCCCCAGGGCCTTCTGCATGGCGCGTGCGATCACCCACACGCCGTCGTACGCGTAGCCGTGGAACTTGCTGTAGGGCTCGCCCAGCATCCGCCTGTGGTCCTCGTAGGCCTTGAAGTACTGCTGGGGGTCTGGTGATGGGGGCGGTGGGGGGGGGGCGCGGTGGGGGTGGGGGCATGTGGGGCGCACAGGGAGGTCGGTCATGCGTGAGTACATTTGCCACACAAAGACAAAGGTCCCCCATATAGCGACTGTTGGGGCAAATGCTGTTAGCGGTAGCACCTATGAAGGTCAGCACGGCACACGAGGGGGTGTGTGGCCAGCACCACGCCCGGCTGTCTTTGTCTCCCCAGTGGCGATGTTTACATAACGCGCCAGGTACTCATTTGAGGCTGAGTCGGCCTAGGAGAGGCCCAGGACCGGTTCAGATAATCGTCACTGGTGTGGCCGTGAGCGGGAATCGAACCCGGGTCGCCAGGTTCTTAGCACAAAGCACTAACCGCTACACTACTGCTCCCCACACACCTGTACGCACACAACAACAACAACCGCCATTCGCCACTAAGTGGCGGTGACGTCACCACGACGCTTGTGCCAGGCTATGTGCACCTTGAGGCCACGTGGAGGTCACGGGCCAGACCAAGGTGTCACGGGTCGACGAGTCCACTCAGCTCCACGTCCTCCTGTACCACATCACTCCATCTCTTCTCTAGCCCATGCCGCGCCCGTTTAGCCCCCTCGATCCGGCCGAACAAAAGCTGTTTAGGCATGCGGTGGCTGGACATGCTGGCTACATGGCCCAGCCAACGCAGCCTTGCCTGCCGGAGGAGCTCACCAATTGGGCTTTGTCCAGATCTTTCAAGGATTTGTGAGCTCCTCACACAATCCAGTCTGGTTAAACCCAGGATGGATCGTAGGCAGGCCAGCCTAAATGTTTCTGTTCCATTAGGGGGATCCACGTTTCAAGAAGTGTAGAGAAGGGAGGAATGACTGTGGCCGAGATGACCTGAAGCTTTGTGCGGAGCAACAATCCAGGTTGCTTCCACACAGCGTTACGCAACCGATTAAAAGATAATGCCGCTCGACTGATTCGGAGTGAGACCTCTGCTGTCAAACCGGAGCGGTCATGAGCACAGTGCCCAGGTATGGGAAACTCTCCACTCTCTCCACAACTGACCTATCATCAATTGGAAGTTTTGGGGTGGAGTGTCCGATGGTGCTTAGTTTTGGTGGGGCTGATGGTAAGGCCCCACCTCTTAGCGGCAAGCTCCAGGTTCAGCAGCAGCGCCTCAAACTCCTCCACGCACACACACACACAAACACCTGTACACACGCACACACCTGTAGACACGCACACACACACACCTGTACACACGCACGCACCTGCCCGGAGATGGTCTGGATGGGTTGGTAGCCAGTGGCACGAAGTCCACGGCCACGTATCCCTCCATCGCGCTCATCATCTGGGCCTCGCTGCACGGGGACCCCGCGGGGCCCCCCGTGCGGCCCCCGCGGGAGGCCCTCGGCTCCCGGGATCACCGGGACCCCGCGCCCCTCGGCTTTACCCCCGCCGGGTGAAGCGGGGAGGGCCCCGGCGTGCGCCCACCAGCGCTCGCGGTACCAGCCCGGCACCACCCACTGGTACTTGCTGCCAAACATGGCCTCCCGGTAGGCCTGCCGAAGACACAGAGACAAAGGTGCTCCACCGTGTAGCCTCTGACAGGCCGCTGGGGCAAGTGCTGTCGAGCGAGCGCCTGCGAGGTTCCGGCATGGCACGCAATGGGGTGGAGGGTGGCCAGCACCACGCCCGGTTGCACACCCGCGCCACGGACTCATTTGTGGCTGAGTCGACCTATGGGGGAGGTCGAGAACCGGTTCGAATATTTGCTGTCACTGCTATTGGCCATGAGCGGGAAGCGAACTCGGGTCGCTGGGTTCACAGTGGCGTGCGCGGACCGCTGCGTGACTGATCGCTGTGTGCAGATGCGCAGTGAGAGATACACAATGAGACACACAGACACGGAAACACAATGAGACACACTCAGATACACAGTTAGACACACAGATACACAGCTAGACACACAGACACAGAAACGCATTTAGACACACTCAGATACATAAGGAGACACTCAGATACACGATGAGACACACTCTGGTACACAATGAGATATACACAGATACCCCATGCCCTCACACAGAGACCCATAGACTCACACAGAGACCCGTAGACTCACACAGAGACCCATAAACTAGCAGTGAGACCCATAGACTCACACAGAGACCCGTAGACTCACACAGAGACCCATAGACGTACACAGAGACCCATAGACTCACACAGAAACCCATAGACGTACACAGAGACCCATAGACTAGCAGTGAGCCCATAGACTCACACAGACACCCATAGACACACAGAGACCCATAGACGTACACAGAGACCCATAGACTCACACAGAGACCCATAAACTCTCACAGAGACCCATAGACTCACACAGACACCCATATACGTACACAGAGACCCATAGACTCACACAGAGACCCATAAACTCTCACAGAGACCCATAGACTCACACAGACACACATAGACGTACACAGAGACCCATAGACTCACACAGAGACCTATAGACTCTCACAGAGACCCATAGACTCACACAGAGACCTATAGACTCTCACAGAGACCCATAGACGTACACAGAGACCCATAGACTCACACAGAGACCCATAAACTCTCACAGAGACCCATAGACTAGCAGTGAGACCCATAGACTCACACAGAGACCCATAGACTCCACAGAGACCCATAGACTCACACAGAGACCCATAGACTCTCACAGAGACCCATAGACTAGCAGTGAGACCCATAAACTCACACAGAGACCATAGACTCACACAGAGACCCATAGACTCACACAGAGACCCATAGACTCACACAGAGACCCGTAGACTCACACAGAGACCCATAGACTCACACAGAGACCATAAACTCACGCTGTTAGTGTTAGTGCTGGTGTTAGTGCTAGTGTTAGTGCTGGTGTTAGTGTTAGTGTTAGTGCTAGTGTTAGTGCTAGTGTTAGTGCTGTAGTGTTAGTGCTAGTGTTAGTGCTAGTGTTAGTGTTAGTGCTGGTGTTAGTGTTAGTGCTAGTGTTAGTGCTAGTGTTAGTGCTAGTGTTAGTGCTAGTGTTAGTGTTAGTGCTAGTGTTAGTGTTGGTGTTAGTGTTAGTGTTAGTGCTAGTGTTAGTGCTAGTGTTAGTGTTAGTGTTAGTGTTAGTGCTAGTGTTAGTGTTAGTGCTAGTGTTAGTGCTAGTGCTAGTGTTAGTGCTAGTGTTAGTGTTAGTGCTAGTGCTAGTGTTAGTGCTAGTGTTAGTGCTAGTGTTAGTGCTAGTGTTAGTGCTAGTGTTAGTGTTAGTGCTAGTGCTAGTGTTAGTGCTAGTGTTAGTGCTAGTGTTAGTGCTAGTGTTAGTGCTAGTGTTAGTGCTAGTGTTAGTGCTAGTGCTAGTGTTAGTGTTAGTGCTAGTGTTAGTGCTAGTGTTAGTGCTAGTGCTAGTGTTAGTGCTAGTGCTAGTGTTAGTGCTAGTGTTAGTGTTAGTGCTAGTGCTAGTGTTAGTGCTAGTGTTAGTGCTAGTGTTAGTGCTAGTGCTAGTGTTAGTGCTAGTGTTAGTGCTAGTGTTAGTGCTAGTGTTAGTGCTAGTGCTAGTGTTAGTGCTAGTGTTAGTGCTAGTGCTAGTGTTAGTGCTAGTGTTAGTGTTAGTGCTAGTGCGAGTGTTAGTGCTAGTGTTAGTGCTAGTGTTAGTGTTAGTGCTAGTGCTAGTGTTAGTGCTAGTGTTAGTGCTAGTGTTAGTGCTAGTGTTAGTGTTAGTGCTAGTGCTAGTGTTAGTGCTAGTGTTAGTGTTAGTGCTAGTGTTAGTGCTAGTGCTAGTGTTAGTGCTAGTGCTAGTGTTAGTGCTAGTGTTAGTGCTAGTGTTAGTGTTAGTGTTGGTGCTAGTGTTAGTGCTAGTGCTAGTGTTAGTGCTAGTGTTAGTGCTAGTGGTAGTGCTAGTGTTAGTGTTAGTGCTAGTGCTAGTGTTAGTGCTAGTGTTAGTGCCAGTGTTAGTGCTAGTGTTAGTGCTAGTGTTAGTGCTAGTGTTAGTGTTAGTGCTAGTGCTAGTGTTAGTGCTAGTGTTAGTGCTAGTGTTAGTGCTAGTGTTAGTGCTAGTGTTAGTGCTAGTGTTAGTGCTAGTGTTAGTGTTAGTGCTAGTGTTAGTGCTAGTGTTAGTGCTAGTGTTAGTGCTAGTGCTAGTGTTAGTGCTAGTGTTAGTGTTAGTGCTAGTGCTAGTGTTAGTGCTAGTGTTAGTGCTAGTGTTAGTGCTAGTGCTAGTGTTAGTGCTAGTGTTAGTGCTAGTGTTAGTGCTAGTGTTAGTGCTAGTGCTAGTGTTAGTGCTAGTGTTAGTGCTAGTGCTAGTGTTAGTGCTAGTGTTAGTGTTAGTGCTAGTGCGAGTGTTAGTGCTAGTGTTAGTGTTAGTGCTAGTGTTAGTGTTAGTGCTAGTGCTAGTGTTAGTGCTAGTGTTAGTGCTAGTGTTAGTGCTAGTGTTAGTGCTAGTGTTAGTGCTAGTGCTAGTGCTAGTGTTAGTGTTAGTGCTAGTGTTAGTGCTAGTGCTAGTGTTAGTGTTAGTGCTAGTGCTAGTGTTAGTGCTAGTGTTAGTGCTAGTGTTAGTGTTAGTGTTGGTGTTAGTGCTAGTGCTAGTGTTAGTGCTAGTGTTAGTGCTAGTGTTAGTGCTAGTGTTAGTGTTAGTGCTAGTGCTAGTGTTAGTGCTAGTGTTAGTGCTAGTGTTAGTGCTAGTGTTAGTGTTAGTGCTAGTGTTAGTGCTAGTGCTAGTGTTAGTGCTAGTGTTAGTGCTAGTGCTAGTGTTAGTGCTAGTGTTAGTGTTAGTGCTAGTGTTAGTGCTAGTGTTAGTGCTAGTGTTAGTGCTAGTGTTAGTGCTAGTGCTGGTGTTAGTGTTGGTGCTAGTGTTAGTGCTAGTGCTAGTGCTAGTGTTAGTGCTAGTGCTAGTGTTAGTGCTAGTGTTAGTGCTAGTGCTAGTGTTAGTGCTAGTGTTAGTGCTAGTGCTAGTGTTAGTGCTAGTGTTAGTGCTAGTGCTAGTGTTAGTGCTAGTGTTGGTGTTAGTGTTAGTGCTGGTGTTAGTGTTAGTGCTAGCTGGTGCTAGTGTTAGTGCTGGTGTTAGTGTTAGTGCTAGTGCTAGTGCTGGTGTTAGTGCTGGTGCTAGTGTTAGTGTTAGTGCTGGTGTTAGTGTTAGTGCTAGTGTNAGTGTTAGTGTTAGTGCTGGTGTTAGTGCTAGTGCTAGTGCTGGTGTTAGTGCTAGTGTTAGTGCTAGTGTTAGTGCTAGTGCTAGTGTTAGTGCTAGTGTTAGTGCTGGTGCTAGTGTTAGTGCTAGTGCTAGTGTTAGTGTTAGTGCTAGTGTTAGTGTTAGTGTTAGTGTTAGTGCTAGTGTTAGTGCTGGTGTTAGTGCTAGTGTTAGTGCTAGTGTTAGTGCTAGTGTTAGTGCTGGTGTTAGTGTTAGTGTTAGTGCTAGTGTTAGTGCTAGTGTTAGTGCTAGTGCTAGTGTTAGTGCTGGTGTTAGTGTTAGTGCTAGTGTTAGTGCTAGTGTTAGTGCTAGTGCTAGTGTTAGTGCTAGTGCTGGTGTTAGTGTTAGTGCTAGTGTTAGTGTTGGTGCTAGTGTTAGTGCTAGTGTTAGTGCTGGTGTTAGTGTTAGTGCTAGTGCTAGTGTTAGTGTTAGTGCTAGTGTTAGTGTTAGTGCTAGTGCTAGTGTTAGTGTTAGTGCTAGAGTTAGTGCTAGTGTTAGTGTTAGTGCTAGTGTTAGTGCTAGTGCTAGTGTTAGTGCTAGTGTTAGTGCTAGTGCTAGTGTTAGTGCTAGTGTTAGTGTTAGTGCTAGTGTTAGTGCTAGTGTTAGTGCTAGTGTTAGTGCTAGTGTTAGTGCTAGTGCTAGTGTTAGTGTTGGTGCTAGTGTTAGTGCTAGTGCTAGTGTTAGTGCTAGTGTTAGTGCTAGTGCTAGTGTTAGTGCTAGTGTTAGTGCTAGTGCTAGTGTTAGTGCTAGTGTTAGTGCTAGTGCTAGTGTTAGTGCTAGTGTTAGTGCTAGTGTTAGTGCTAGTGCTAGTGTTAGTGCTAGTGTTAGTGTTAGTGCTAGTGTTAGTGCTAGTGTTAGTGCTAGTGTTAGTGCTAGTGCTAGTGTTAGTGCTAGTGTTAGTGCTAGTGTTAGTGTTAGTGCTAGTGTTAGTGCTAGTGTTAGTGCTAGTGTTAGTGCTAGTGTTAGTGCTAGTGTTAGTGCTAGTGTTAGTGTTAGTGCTAGTGTTAGTGCTGGTGTTAGTGTTAGTGCTAGTGTTAGTGCTAGTGTTAGTGCTAGTGCTAGTGTTAGTGTTGGTGTTAGTGCTAGTGTTAGTGCTAGTGTTAGTGCTAGTGCTAGTGTTAGTGCTAGTGTTAGTGCTGGTGCTAGTGTTAGTGCTAGTGCTAGTGTTAGTGTTAGTGCTAGTGTTAGTGCTAGTGTTAGTGCTAGTGTTAGTGTTAGTGCTAGTGTTAGTGCTGGTGCTAGTGTTAGTGTTAGTGCTAGTGTTAGTGCTAGTGCTAGTGTTAGTGCTGGTGTTAGTGTTAGTGCTAGTGTTAGTGCTAGTGTTAGTGCTAGTGTTAGTGCTAGTGCTAGTGTTAGTGCTGGTGTTAGTGTTAGTGTTAGTGTTAGTGTTAGTGCNAGTGTTAGTGCTGGTGTTAGTGCTAGTGTTAGTGTAGTGTTAGTGTTAGTGCTAGTGTTAGTGCTAGTGCTAGTGTTAGTGCTAGTGTTAGTGCTAGTGCTAGTGTTAGTGCTTGTGTTATTGCTAGTGTTAGTGCCGGCGCTAGTGCTAGTGTTAGTGCTGGTGTTAGTGTTAGTGCTAGTGTTAGTGCTAGTGTTAGTGCTAGTGTTAGTGCTAGTGTTAGTGCTAGTGTTAGTGCTTGTGTTATTGCTAGTGTTAGTGCCGGCGCTAGTGCTAGTGTTAGTGCTGGTGTTAGTGCTGGTGTTAGTGCTGGTGTTAGTGCTGGTGTTGGTGCTAGTGTTAGTGCTAGTGTTAGTGCTAGTGTTAGTGCTAGTGCTAGTGTTTGTGCTTGTGTTAGTGCTAGTGCTGGCGCTAGTGTTAGTGCTAGTGTTAGTGGTAGTGTTAGTGCTAGTGTTAGTGCTAGTGTTAGTGCTAGTGTTAGTGCTAGTGTTAGTGCTAGTGTTAGTGCTAGTGTTAGTGCTGGTGCTAGTGTTAGTGCTGGCGCTAGTGTTAGTGCTAGTGTTAGTGTTAGTGCTAGTGTTAGTGCTGGTGTTAGTGCTGGTGTTGAGTGTGCATCCTGCACTGCGCGAGTTCGATTCCCGTTCACGGCCACCACCACCCTCACCACCACCACCCTCACCACCACCACCCTCACCACCACTACCTCACCACTACCCTCACCACTACCACCACCACCCTCACCGCCACCCTCACCACCACCACCACCCTCACCACCACCACCACCACCCTCATCACCACCACCCTCGCCACCACCACCACCCTCACCACCACCACTCTCATCACCACCACCCTCACCACCACCACCACCCTCACCACCACCACCCTCACCACCACCACCCTCATCACCACCACGTGGTGGAGTGTGTATGAGTGTGTACACGAGTACGTGGTGGAGTGTGTAGTGAGTGTGTACACGAGTGTGTAGTGAGTGTGTTCACGAGTTGAAGTGTGTTGTGAGTGTGCATGGCCCCAGGGAGGCAGCTGTGAATCATAACGAGGGGCGAGAAGAGAGAGAGACACGGAGGAGATGGAGTGGGGGAGCGAGTGGGAGGGGGTGGGGGTAGAAGGGAGATGTGATAGAAGGGAGAGCGAAAAGAGAGAGAGGGGAGAGAGGGGAGAAAGCGAGATCGGAGGGTGATGGGGGAGAGAGAGACACGCAGAGGGGAGATGAATGGAGAGTGGTGAGAGATTGAGGCAAGAGGGAGATGGGAGAGAGAGAGAACAAGAGGTAGGAGGCAGACGTGGAGTGGAGGGAGAGAGGTAGCAGGGGAGTGCGGGGAGAGAGGGGAAGAAGGGAGAGATGAGATGGAGGAAGAGACGAGATCTCAAGAGGGGGAGAAGGGGAGGATATGGGAGAGAAGGGAGAGCGAGGAGACGGGGGGAGAGAGTGAGCGAGAGGTGGGGGTTCACATAAAGCAAAGTTATTAAAAAATAATTACGAAATGATGAACGAAGCAAAGTGCCGGCTACACCGAGCATCTTCTTGTTTCCACTGATTGTAAAAAAAAGAGAGAGGCGAGGGAGGGCAGATCAGGTTGCCCTGCAAACCCATCCTGCATCTCCCACCACCCTCTGATGAACGTCTAAGTGAATGAATGGATGAGTGAATGAACGGGTGGATGAGCGAACTGGCACATCAATGAGGGAATGGATGCATTCATACATGGGTGAGGTGAATGACTAGATGGACGATACTGAATGCACGCCTGAACGAGTGACGAACGAATGCATGAATGAAGAAGCGAATGAATGGGGAGGCTCTCTCATTACGCACCGCGCGCGCGCTCTGTGCGAGTGGGAGGCGGGGTGGCCTTGTGGGAGCTACAGTCTCCCTATTTATGTCGTCTCTGAGTTATTTATTATTTATATAGGGGGGAAGAGAGGGTGCATGGGTGGGTTGGGTGGGAGTGGTGGGGGGGGGAGGATGGAGCTTTGCAACAACGGAGATGGCAAGTAACGAACGACGCGGATTTTCATCACAGAATACCCAAATCCAGTACCGGATGAATTTAGTGCAGCGCCTGGAGCACGCGATGTTATGGAGGGGCCCTAAAAACAAAACACATCAATATTAAAACACATAAATGGTTAACTTGCACAGTAAAGCAATTGTATTTTTCATTTGCTATACAGCCAGATAATACGACAAATCGCTAACCTTAAACACCCAGTCGTTCGTAAAAGTTTAAGGCGGTATAGTACTATAGTAATAGAGCACGTGCAGGATCACTGAATATGAATTGATAGCTTGAAAGCATTTAGAGCAGGGCCTTGAAAGTGCGGGCCCGTAGGTGCTACATATGTAGCAGCTACATATGTAGTAGCTACTACTAGTAGTAGTACTAGTAGCTACTACTACATATGTAGCACCCATAGTTGTAGTAGCTACTTTTGCTATTCCGATCATCCGGCACTGACCAACTCCGGCCCGCCTGGTTGCGGCGGCGGCGGGGGGGGGGCGATGCAGCGCACATCCCCCAAGGAGATCCTCGTCGAGATGCCCGATGAACGTGGCACGTGTTGGCCGACACGTGCCCCTTGCAGCCGCCACGAACTAGCCCGCAGCATGATAACCCCAGCGGGCTCTGCCTGGCTCCTCACAGTTATCTGAACCCCTAAACCGAGGGGGGGGGGCAACCCTCATGATGCCCTGCTGGAACATCCGTGAAGAAAGAGCTTTACAGCTCAGAGAATTTCTCCTGCAGTAAAATGTTGTGGTTTTGGTTGTTTTATAGAGGAACACCGTCTCGTGTCCACGTGCATCGCGGCTCTTTAATTTTTTTATTTTACTGGATTTGACCGAAAACAAATTAGCTGTATTTGTCATTTCGGTTGCCGAACCTCTGGCCTTTGACCCCCTACACCACTGACATTGACACCANCACCACCAACACCACCACCACCATCCACCACCACCACATCACCACCACCACCACCATCACCACCACCAACCATCACCACCACCATCACCATCACCACCACCCCCTTGTGCTCCCGTCTCCGCGTGCAGGTGCACAACGACATGACGAGCGAGCTGGAGCGCGCCGGGGTGCTCCTCCGGGACGCGCAGAGCTTCTCCTACGACCCGTGCGCCAACGTGCGCAAGCTCAAGGTGTCACCCCGCACGCTCACCCCGCACGCTCACCCCGCACGCTCGCCCCACACGCTCGCCCCGCACGCTCGCCCCGCACGCTCGCCCCACACGCTCACCCCACACGCTCACCCCACATGCTGCACCGCCGCCTCGAGCCGCTGGGTCGATGGGCAGGGGGAGGGGTGCTAAGAGACGCCCACCCCCCCCATTGATGGAATCGAAGTGACCACCTCTGGATGAATGAGTGTATGGGTCGCCGGTGCGTGAGTTTATGGGTCTCTGTGTGAGTCTATGGGTCTCTGTGTGAGTCTACGGGTCTCTGTGTGAGTCTGTCACTGTGTGAGTCTATGGGTCTCTGTGTGAGTCTACGGGTCTCTGTGTGAGTCTATGGGTCTCTTTGTGAGTCTATGGGTCTCTGTGTGAGTCTCTACGTGTCTCTGTGTGAGTCTATGGGTCTCTGTGTGAGTCTCTGTGTGAGTCTACGGGTCTCTGTGTGAATCTACAGGTCTCTGTGTGAGTCTACGGGTCTCTGTGTGAGTCTACGGGTCTCTGTGTGAGTCTGTCTCTGTGTGAGTCTATGGGTCTCTGTGTAAGTCTACGTGTCTCTGTGTGAGTCTACGGGTCTCTGTGTGAGTCTGTCTCTGTGTGAGTCTACGGGTCTCTGTGAGTCTCTGTGTGAGTCTATGGATCTCTGTGTGTGTCTCTGTGTGAGTCTATGGGTCTCTGGGTGAGTCTATGGGTCTCAGTGAGAGTCTATGGGTCTCTGTGTGCGTGTATGGGTCTCTGTGTGAGTCTATGGGTCTCAGTGTGAGTCTATGTGTCTCTGTGTGAGTCTATGGGTCTCTGTGTGAGTCTACGGGTCTCTGTGTGAGTCTACGTGTCTCTGTGTGAGTATATGTGTCTCTGCGTGAGTCTACGGGTCTCTGTGTGAGTCTACGTGTCTCTGTGTGAGTCTCTGTATATCTGTGTGAGTCTACGGTGATGCTCAATACCCCACCTCCGCGTCTCTCTTGCTACACACGTTTGACAAAACCAGTTCCACAAAACGTTATTGACTTATTTCAAACGGTTACCGGTTATGCAGCAACAACAAACAACAACAAACAACACCACAATCTCTGATCCGAGCCGCTCGCCTCTCCCGGCGTGCCCGCGTCCCACGCATCGCGCAAACGTCCTCACCTCGTACCCTGCGTACCTCCCCCCCCCTACCCCTGCCCCCCCCCATCTCTGCTGCCCCACCCCCCTGACCCCTGCCACCCCCCATCTCTGCTGCCCCCACCANCCCCCCCCTCCCCAGGACGCCGACGTGCGAATCATCCTGGGTCAGTTTGATGAGGAGATGGCTGCCAAGGTTTTCTGCTGCGTACGTTGCGTGCACGATGCACACGTAGCCCTACGGGGGGGGGGGGGGTGGTGGCTGGGAGATGTTGCCTCCCTCGCCTGCTATGCACGAGGTCACGACCCGGGATTATTTGGAGGTTTTTTTGCGCGCGTTGCTCCCCCGATCGCCGCCGTTGGCTACGTGCGGGTCCCAAGGGAGTGCAACGTACATGGGTGTGTGCATTGTCTAGGGGGGTCTCTGTGTTAGTCTATGGGTCTCTGTGTGAGTCTATGTGTCTCACTGCTAGTCTATGGGTCTCTGTGAAAGTCTACGGGTCTCTGTGTGAGTCTATGGGTCTCTGTGAGAGTCTACGGGTCTCTGTGTACGTCTATGGGTCTCTGTGTGAGTCTATGGGTCTCACTGCTAGTCTATGGGTCTCTGTGAAAGTCTAAGGGTTTCTGTGTGAGTCTATGGGTCTCACTGCTAGTCTGTGGGTCTCTGTGTATGTCTATGGGTCTCTGTGTGAGTATATGGGTCTCTGTGTGAGTCTACGGGTCTCTGTATGAGCCTATAGGTCTCTGTATGAGTCTATGGGTCTCACTGCTAGTCTATGGGTCTCTGTGTGAGTCTACGGGTCTCTGTGTGAGTCTACGGGTCTCTGTGTGAGGGCATGGTGTATCTGTGTATATCTCATTGTGTATCAGAGTGTGTCTCTTTGTGTTTCTGAGTGGATAGTTGTGTATCTGAGTGTGTCTATGTGTATCTGAGTGTCTACTTATGTATCTGAGTGTGTCTATTGTGTTTCCGTGTCTGTGTGTCTCATTGTGTATCTCTCACTGCGCATCTGCACACAGCGATCAGTCACGCAGCGGTCCGCGCACGCCACTGTGAACCCAGCGACCCGAGTTCGCTTCCCGCTCATGGCCAATAGCAGTGACAGCAAATATTCGAACCGGTTCTGCACCTCCCCCATAGGTCGACTCAGCCACAAATGAGTCCGTGGCGCGGGTGTGCAACCGGGCGTGGTGCTGGCCACCCTCCACCCCATTGCGTGCCGTGCCGGAACCTCGCAGGCGCTCGCTCGACAGCACTTGCCCAGCGGCCTGTCAGAGGCTACACGGTGGAGCACCTTTGTCTCTGTGTCTTCGGCAGGCCTACCGGGAGGCCATGTTTGGCAGCAAGTACCAGTGGGTGGTGCCGGGCTGGTACCGCGAGCGCTGGTGGGCGCACGCCGGGGCCCTCCCCGCTTCACCCGGCGGGGGTAAAGCCGAGGGGCGCGGGGTCCCGGTGATCCCGGGGAGCCGAGGGCCTCCCGCGGGGGCCGCACGGGGGCCCCGCGGGGTCCCCGTGCAGCGAGGCCCAGATGATGAGCGCGATGGAGGGATACGTGGCCGTGGACTTCGTGCCACTGGCTACCAAACCCATCCAGACCATCTCCGGGCAGGTGCGTGCGTGTGTACAGNTGTGTGTGTGTGTGTGCGTGTCTACAGGTATGTGCGTGTGTACAGGTGTTTGTGTGTGTGTGTGCGTGGAGGAGTTTGAGGCGCTGCTGCTGAACCTGGAGCTTGCCGCTAAGAGGTGGGGCCTTACCATCAGCCCCACCAAAACTAAGCACCATCGGACACTCCACCTCCAAAACTTCCAATTGGTGATAGGTCAGTTGTGGAGAGAGTGGAGAGTTTCCCATACCTGGGCACTGTGCTCATGACCGGTTCCGGTTTGACAGCAGAGGTCTCACTCCGAATCAGTCGAGCGGCATTATCTTTTAATCGGTTGCGTAACGCTGTGTGGAAGCAACCTGGACTGTTGCTCCGCACAAAGCTTCAGGTCATCTCGGCCACAGTCATTCCTCCCTTCTCTACACCTCTTGAAACGTGGATCCCCCTAATGGAACAGAAACATTTAGGCTGGCCTGCCTACGATCCATCCTGGGTTTAACCAGACTGGATTGTGTGAGGAGCTCACAAATCCTTGAAAGATCTGGACAAAGCCCAATTGGTGAGCTCCTCCGGCAGGCAAGGCTGCGTTGGCTGGGCCATGTAGCCAGCATGTCCAGCCACCGCATGCCTAAACAGCTTTTGTTCGGCCGGATCGAGGGGGCTAAACGGGCGCGGCATGGGCTAGAGAAGAGATGGAGTGATGTGGTACAGGAGGACGTGGAGCTGAGTGGACTCGTCGACCCGTGACACCTTGGTCTGGCCCGTGACCTCCACGTGGCCTCAAGGTGCACATAGCCTGGCACAAGCGTCGTGGTGACGTCACCGCCACTTAGTGGCGAATGGCGGTTGTTGTTGTTGTGTGCGTACAGGTGTGTGGGGAGCAGTAGTGTAGCGGTTAGTGCTTTGTGCTAAGAACCTGGCGACCCGGGTTCGATTCCCGCTCACGGCCAACACCAGTGACGATTATCTGAACCGGTCCTGGGCCTCTCCTAAGCCTCAAATGAGTACCTGGCGCGTTATGTAAACATCGCCACTGGGGAGACAAAGACAGCCGGGCGTGGTGCTGGCCACACACCCCCTCGTGTGCCGTGCTGACCTTCATAGGTGCTACCGCTAACAGCATTTGCCCCAACAGTCGCTATATGGGGGACCTTTGTCTTTGTGTGGCAAATGTACTCACGCATGACCGACCTCCCTGTGCGCCCCACCATGCCCCCACCCCCACCGCGCCCCCCCCCCACCACCCCCATCACCAGACCCCCAGCAGTACTTCAAGGCCTACGAGGACCACAGGCGGATGCTGGGCGAGCCCTACAGCAAGTTCCACGGCTACGCGTACGACGGCGTGTGGGTGATCGCGCGCGCCATGCAGAAGGCCCTGGGGGCACCAACGCAGCGCAGGTGACTCGCACTAAGGCACAGGTCCCCCGAGAGCCTCTCACGGCCCGTCCGGTGTGGCCGGGGCCATGAACAAACCCGGCCGCCTTTGTCTCTCCCAGTGCCTGATGTTTACACGCCTGCGCCAAGTACTCATTCGAGGCGGGGTCGACCTTCGGGTGACCCGCGGCTGGTCCAGATCATCGTTAGTCGGCGTTGGTGGCCGTGAGCGGGAATCGAACTCGGGTCGCCGGGTCGACGGGGCGGACGGACTCGAGAGTCAGGGCTGTGTGAGGTTCTCACGGAGCCTTGATGCCATTCTCCCCCAGGCAGGGACGA